>JAPMAG010000291.1:0-16667 GCA_036584685.1 Rhyacophila sp. Rhy_31_5 | reverse complement strand
ATCTTTGTATGAGCTCATTCCACAAGCGTGTAAGAAAATTTACTATGTTCTCTATTATCAGTTTAATTTAAATACATTTTATGAAATAATACTTTAGAAGCAGGGTTGTTACCTAATTTCTTTGCCATTTATAAGAATTAAACTCAAATGAAAGCATTAAAGAGGGTCGATATAAATCTGTGATGCTTTTATTCGAGAATCGCAATGTACGAGTGCATAACTCTAAATACACGATCTGTCAATAGGAATTAAGCCGAAAAAGCTGAATTATTATCAAAATTCAGCTTTAGATTTTGAAGAAAAGAACAACCTACTATGTTTGTATGTACAGAAAAAAAACATGAAACCTCAATTTTGATGATTTTTCTTTAATATTTTTTATTAAATTATCAGGTCAGGAAAATAAAACACCGATATATTGGTAATGATACACTTCAAGTGTGTGTTAATGTGACTTTGACTAAAAATCATGGAAACACGATTTTTGTGCCTCCTGTAATTTTTTTTGTGTGAGGGTTAATCTCTTTTTCCTGCACATGGTCGATATATCATCTTACAAAAACGCAATATTAATATAACTTAACAAACCTCAGTTCGCCAATGATTGCTAAGTCGAAATATTGTTTGGTTACTAATTTTTCAAATGTTTTTTCTTCTTTTAGCCATATCCGCTCAGAAACTAAGTATATGGATTTCCACAATGTGAAGACTATCTTGATAGATTTTTTTACCTTTAATAATTCTCAGTTGGCTCCAGAGCCGGATTAAGACCCTCAAACGCCCTAAGCACTAAGTAATTTTGGTGCCTTCTTAAATTTGTTCAAAATTTGTATAGGTCCAATCTGGGGCACAGTGTACTTTATTTTACAGGATACAGAAACAGAGCGTATTCATTTTTCATTAGATTTTTAAAATGTTTATACATTTAATTAGTTTAGTAATTAGAGTGATAAATTCGGCTATGAAAAAATTATGTGATGCCCCCTCTTCCCTTGGTGCCTACGCACGAGCTTAATTTGTTTAAGGGTTAATCTGGCAGTGGTTAGCTCAATTCAAATGCAAGTGAAAAAACATGTGAATTTTTTGCCAGCGACAGGTTTGAACTCTAGACTCTAGACTAGACCCTCGTGAGTCGGATTGTCATCTACGAGAAAGCGAAAACAGATAAAAGAGGCAAATTTTGGGATTGCAGTGGTAATACTATATGTGGAATGAGACGATATGGGAATAGATAGTACAACCTCTCATCATATACAAAGTGAAGTTGAGAGGTTGGTCATGGATTGACTCGTGCTGAACATGCTTCAATTGTATCTCAACGAGGCATGTCTCATCCTCAAGCTAATCGGATTCCGTCATCCTGGGAGGCCTTAAATATCATCCCCAGAGTGTATTCCATGGGTCCGCGAATATGACGTGGAAGGATGCAAAAGAGACTGGTCAGTAAATTAACTCATGAAAGCAACATGTGGTGACCATGTGTTCTGGTTAAGGGGCGTGACATTGTTGATGGAGAATTATAATAAAATTGTTTATTTAGTTTATTATTTTAAGCATGAGTCGCCGTTACT
This sequence comes from Rhyacophila sp. Rhy_31_5, assembly GCA_036584685.1. Lineage (NCBI taxonomy): Eukaryota > Metazoa > Arthropoda > Insecta > Trichoptera > Rhyacophilidae > Rhyacophila > Rhyacophila sp. Rhy_31_5. Next base: position 15,096 of record JAPMAG010000291.1, on the reverse strand, counting down.
CTATTTAAAGATACGAATACTTGTTTAAATACAAGTTGAAAAATACATCTGCTAGCAATTGTGGAACTTTTTTTTAACAGGACACGATTTAAATTCCTTGATGATGATTAATAAAGTAATCACTCAAATTAGTACACATTGGTTAGAAATATTGTTATTATAAAATAAATTCAAAATTTTCAGCTAAAATAAAATATTTAAGCGTCCGTAATACGAAAAATTGCACAACATTTTACAATCTGGAGAAAGTTTATATATTTTCGCTTTAACGCAAATTGTGTTTTTGATGAATTAATAATAATATATAGTTCTGTATGTATGTGAAGTCGCCTTCATAGGCGAGTGGATAGCGTATCTGACTTATGAGCCGAGGGTCTAGGGTTCGAATCACATAGCTGGCAAAAATTGCACAAGTTTTTCATGTGCATTTGAAACCGGGACATGGACGAAATAGGTTGAGCAATAACTGACAATTATAACTCGTAAAAAAATCTTCATATTGTGAAGATCCATATGCTTAATTTCGGAGCAGATTTGGTTAAAAGAAGCGAAAAGAATGGATGTGAAACTTAGATACTTGCACAGAAACGTGAAAAGGCCATGCGTGTATCCGGAAATAGTCTGAAGAATACTAGGACCAATTACAGAATACTAACGATTTTGTATCCATAATAACGACGCGTTTCTCGAAAAATTTAGTCCTACTCTATTTTGTATGTACGATGAAATCAATCGGCTTTCGACTACTTCGCTTTCCAAAAAAAAATCATTATAATTTACTGTAGTGCTGATGACAGAGAGATCCAGAGAATGGGTGGACCTTAATAGATCGTAGCGCTATACCGACATTATCATCGATGTATTCTTCACGACATTTTGTATTTTCATTCATTGCAAAGTGATTCCTCTGCTGTTTATTTATATAAAACTATGAAAATAGTTGAGCTGGTTTCAAAACCCATTCAAGAAACTTCTCAATAGTATACCAAAAAATAATAAAAAATGCCAGAAGAGTTAAACTGAAATTTATAGACCGTGTAAATTTATATTCCTGAAGGCCGTAGAAAGGTTTGTAATAGACAGGGGAAAGTACAAAGTTTGATGTTTGACTTCTGACTTTGACTTTTGAAGGATCTTGTCCTTTACAAGATTGAATACACAGTATAGCACAGATTATGCGAACTAACAATGGGGAGAATACATTAATAACTAAAGCAGGCGTCGGCAACCTATGACTCGCGGGTCACAAAGTGACTCATTTGATAGTTTCAAGTGACTCACTTGAATTTTCCAAATAAAGTATGATAAATAAAAAAAATATTTTAGAAAAAGCTTTGCGAAGGTGAGTAAACATCTTCATACATGAAATTTATTTTAAGTACAATAAAAACGGGAGCAGATTACTACCAAAAATTTAGACGCTAGTATTCATCGTAAAGTAACTAAGTATGGACCAAACTTGGCTACATTGACGTCGCAAATTCTACATCAGGGGAGCCATTGATGAAGACAACGCTTATAAATAATGATCATAAATTATTAGTGAGCTAAACCTTAACAACTATATTTGTTTTTATAATACTTAGAATTTGTTTTGTTTATGTTTAGTTTAAAAAGAGTTCAAAATCATATTTTAGTAGTTTTCTCAATAAAACGTATCTTATTATTTAGCAACAGATTGTTGTGAATTTAGTCAAGCCTGGTTAATACTTGCGTCCACCTTAAGGCGAATACAAGCTTGTAAATTTTCGATAGTTATTACTTAAAATAAATGTCATGTGTGAAAATATTTGCTCACATTTATAAGTAGAATTGAACGCAGACAAATGGCAAAGCCACATTTTAATTTTTTTAAATATAATATACTTTATTTGCAGAACCCAAGTGAGTCACTAGAAATTATCAAATGGGTCACATAGTGATCCGCGGGTCATAGGTTGCCGACACCTGATGTAAAGTATAGTGTAATCATAAAATCAATTTCAGATGAAAAGTTTCCTTATATAATAGAAAATTATTCTACCGTCTAATAGCAAATACCCTGTACTGGATTAGCAGATGTATGTTTTTATTATTGCCTGACCACGAGGTTGAAGACAGAATATTATGTTGACATGTGCCAGATTGTGTTACAAGCATTTTAAAAATAGTGTTAAGCATAATATTTTTGGCGCGTGAACAAATTCCGCCCCCTGGAGAGTCATGTCAAAAAAAGAAACATATGGTATAACACTCGCGTGTATGATACTCTATTTTATCAAAATCCAGTGACAGATTTTAACTCAGGTTGCTTTGGAGTTGAGTATTTCGTATGCCAAATAACGTTGATGATTATATTATGGCACTGAAATTTATTTAGGTAACGAAAGTGCCGTGTCTATCACATAGCGAAGTCAAGCTAAGTATGGTGACCCAGACCGTTAGGGTATCTAGCCTAAATCACGTGACAGTTAATATTATATATATATATTGGGACTGCGATGGTGTGACTATACGCGAAACGAGGTAATAAGGGAATGGACCATGCAGCCTCTCATCACATCCAAAGTGAAGATGAGATGCTGGACTTAGCTTGGCCATGTGCTGGGAAAGCCTGAATTGCATCTTAACCGGGCATGCCTCTTCTTCCAACCAACCGGATTCCGTCGTCCCGGGAGGTCGCTGAACACTATTTACAGGATGTATTTGGCGGAGTTGCGGGACGCCGGCATGACATGAGAGAATGCAAGAGGACTGGCCAGTGACATGAATTCATGGAAGAAGTGTGGTGTCCATATGGTCCGGCTAAGGGGCGCTAAATTGGAAAAGAAGAAGAAGACTGATATCATTTATAAAATAAATGCTATGAAAATTTTCACATTGGGAAAGTCCCGTGTATTTCAGCAGAGTATTTCAGTATTTGGACCAGACATAGAATATAAGATAAATAATTTGCTCGGTTATGAATCCAGGAGATGAAAACCACAATCACAAAATTTCAAATGAAGTCTTCGTTTTGTGAATGACCATATGCGCTTTATTTATGAGTTAATGATAGTATAGTATAAGCAGTATAAAAATATATATGTTTAAATTAAAACAAGATATAATAAAATAAAAAATAAATAAAAATTAGCTTGTAATATTCACCAAATTATCTAGGCCTAGTAAAATTGATGCTTTATTATAATATTTTAAATATTTTTTCTAATACGCAGTGTTATTACTGTGCAACAATATTATTTTAAAGAAACTCATGCCCGTTTTAAAGACATAATAGATTTTTCTTATATGGGATGTGTACTTATAAGGAATAAAATTGATCTCTCTAATATGTAGGTCACTTTGAGGCATCGCTTGCCTTTCACGTTGCTTTACGGAACACAGGTTAAATAAATTTCAATTTCACTGCAGACCCATAAATATTGGAACATTTTCTTGAGGTAGGTACAACGATACAATCTGAATACATAGAAATTGATTTTCAACAATTGAACATTTAAAAAATGTGTTGTGGAGATTCACGATAACATTTAATATTTTCATAATTCATACTCGCGCAAAACTAACGTAAACTTCGTATTTTTATCCCAATACATGATTATTATTATTGTTAACTAACTCTCTATTAAAATAATTGTTTAATTATTTTTTTGTCTGCTTATATTTTTTTGTGAATGTACTACAATTTGCAAGGACTCAATTCTGTATCTGTGATATTGGAGAGAGGAGAAAGTTCAAAATAATACATACTATGATGGACAATATGATGTTTTAGATATTTTTCAAAGCAATGTTTATTCATAAATGAACTAAAAATTAAATCTGTTTAAAAGCAAGTTAATTTACATGCTGGTCATTAACGTCACGAGATTTGAACACGCTCAAAATTATTCAGTGAGCGGTCAATCTCGATGGTAATGTTATTTTTAACGATGTAGGTCATGCGGGGAAAGAAAGCTTATTATCCAGTAGGCGCTAGTAACCTGATTGTTTGTAGTTGCTCAAAAAGTAGTTTAATAAAAATACATGACGTTGTTTTGTTGTACCTACCATCTGTCTTACGTCTGTATCCGGACCATGTATGCAGGTACGTAAAGTTGTACTCGAATGACAGTGAAAAGCACTGATCCCATTTTTATAATTTATGATCAAAACCTGTACCTACGAGATGTTAAGTAAATAATATAACGTTTCAAATGAAACCGTGTTATTAACTTTATTTCGTTAATTTAATTATACAGAGATATGATTTTAATGTAAAATATTAATACTTATAATAAAAAACATACTATTTCAAATTTTATTTTCATTTGAATAAAATATGAGAAAATATAGTGTTTGATACTAAATGTATATTAAAAATACTGTTTACTAATTTTAATAACTTTTGAACTAACTAAAAATTTGAAATGCATTTTATGCTCTAATTTTATTTAAACTTCATTTTTATAGTCTTTACATATGTGTTGTCTCTTATTTTAATACTTATGTAAAAATGACTTCACAATAGAAAGTGAGTCAGTCGCTCATTGGTTTTTTTACGTGTTATGTATCATGTATGTAGTGAGTTGATGTAATTGTCGGCACGATATAAAGTAAAAATAATGAAAAACAATTGTGTTTATTATTTTTTATTAAAAACATTCATCTTTAAAAAATAACAAGCAAATCGTAACATAACATTGGCATCGGTTTTTATACTATTGCAAAAACATGAGCATGTGAAAATTATAAAAGGAAAAAAACAAAATAAATAGAACAAAACATAAAATAGATAACAAAAAAAAAGAATACATAAAGACTGCAGGAATGTGTAGCGTAAGAAATACTAAGGAACAAATCATAATATTAAAAATAAATTATAAATAAAGGTACAGTAAACATAAAATCACAAGTCTTAAGTGTGCGAAAAAGCACGATAAAATAATATTTCTCTCTCAGAGAGAAAAAGTCTTTCAAAGGTAAGTCACATACAAATTATAATATAAAAAAAAAATAGATAGAGGTAGAAAAAAATGACTAACATAAAATTGAACAAAAATAACATAACGCCGGAAAATGAAAGGTTGATAAATGAAAATACGATGTATAGCCTCGGTATAAATAACTCCTTATAATAATGTTCGAAATTCATTTCATTAAAAAAACTTCAATAATTTAAATAATTTAAGTGATAACGCGACGGGAATAAATTAAAGCGCTCGAAAAGCGAGCGTCGCGATCGAGCGACGCGCTTCAGAGCTTTCTCCTTCACGATTAACAAAGCGGAGTATTTGATCGGTACTGCGTTGTGGCTGATGCCAAGGTTGCCGTAAACATTTAAAATATTTACGACAATTAGATGACTCATTGAGCGGGTTTCTGGGCAGAGTAAGCCAATTCTTGGGCATCAATTGCTCTACCCCATCCGCCACCGTGTCCTCCTCCAGATCCATAGCTACCGGCATCACCTCCATAACCTGAAGATCCTCCGCCATATTCATGACCGCTGCTGCTAGAATGACTGCTCGAATGATGTGGGTGTGCAACTACTTCATATGTGACATGTTTTTGTTGTGAAAGTAGTTTCTTGAGACCGATTACGGCTGAAAGAACAAGGGCGAGCTTTCCGATCAACAGAGCTTTACCAGCAATGAGGGCAATAGCTCCAAGGATCAAAGGTAAGATAGCGGCAGCTTTCAAAGCAAGTGCAGCCATTAGAGGGCCAAGAATTTTGGCAGCCTTCTTCTTCTTTCCACGGCCTTCGACTCCGGTATCTGATCCCAACAGACCGTCAGCTGCATCTTCCAGAGATCGCGCTCCAGATGCTACGGCTTCAACGACATCACTTCCTTTAAGTTCAACTTTGACGGTGTGCGATTCAAGGAACCTCTGTACACGGGACAATAACAAGCTTTCAACAGTTTCGTCACCAGTCAGAGCACGAGGGGCACCTTCTTTTTCAGCTCCCGAAGTTTTCACGACTGTCACTCCTTCGGTCAATGCGAAGGTTTCCTTTTGACCGAGGAGTTTATCTACGAACGAAAAGATTTTATATTTGATACACGATGAAGAATCCTTTCTCAAGCAATCACTGTAGATGCTCTCCATGAGATCATTCTCGGTTTGAATAGAATTGCGGGATGGCTGAACTGAGCGTGCCTCCTGCGCTGGCAGGGCGACGGCGACGCCGACAAATAAAATGAGGAAAGCTACACGCCGTGACACTGACATGTTGATGTTTTTTTTTTACCGCGGATTGCACTGTTTTGTAGATCGCACGATGCGACTCGATTGAAACACTGTTGGCTTATGGCTTGAAGATAAGTCGGCCGTCTCTTTTATAGCGGGCTAGCATCTCCCCGCGCGGCAAGGAGGTCACTTGACGGGAAAGGCTCTCTCAAGTTGTGAACGGAGACCGCTCCTCCCTGCTTGCTCTTTCTCTTTTTTGTTACCAGTCGTTTTGGATCCAAAACGGAGTCAAATTCAGAATCGCCGACTTCCTTTTAGCCACTTCACTCTTCGTATCACACCTGCTGTACTAATTTGGCTCATCCCAAATCTACTAGTATTTACATGAAAACATATAATTCATTCTTTAGCTTTCCAGTACTTTAATTTGAGAGGGTATTGTTAAGATTTACCTAAAATTATATCTTTATATTACCAGATCAGAAATTTAGGCTAATGCATTCTGCAATAAAATAAACATGTATTATATTAACACTTTAGATTCCTAGAAATGTTACCAAATTGTAAATACTTTCATGCAAACAAATCCTTTAAACATTAACTTAGTAATGTTTGTTCGGACTATATTTGAATAATGTAAATATTCATTTAATATCATTCCATAATATTTGGTATATTATAACTCATTTAATTTAGAGAATTGCAATACTTCTGATTGAAATATATTATATTTACTAAATGTAGAGATATAAAATATCCTGTACATCTACTGATTCAGGTGAGTACCAAATGCTTTTATATTTACATAAAACTTAAATTAAACATTTACGATGATAATACTATCATCGATAAAGTGGCAGTATTACGTAATTTACGACTGATACATATTTGTCACAATCATTTTATTCATTTGCTTTATTGGTCTCAGTGTTTATCTTAATTATTAAAAATACTAATAGTTCATAAAAACACAAAATTATAAACAAAACAATTTAAAATGAATTGATTATATTCAAAAGTATTAAATTGTATTATACTTGAACGGAAAGTATTTAGAATGTAGAGCAGAGTTTGTGTATTTACTGTATATTACTAAGTAAAAACATTTTATTTACGTATACATGTTAAAGTAACTAAATCAATTACGGTCGTAAGCAGAAAATAAATAAATCAATCTTGTGCGATGAAAAATCGTTCCTGTAGAATAAATTTCTCAAGCAATATGGTGCTGAGAGTGAAATCTTACTTAGACGATTCATTATGAATGCATCAATCGTATTGATTATGAGCAGCTGTTGTGTACTGATTTAAGTTTACTTCTATTCTCATACAATGTTAAATACAGAAATTATTAGAAATTTAAATATAAAGTTTTTTCACACATTAAATGCGTGACTATAAAATAATTATTGCTAAACATCTTTTCGGTTTTCTCTTGTTGTAAAATGTAAAACTATGAAAATATTAGTCTAAAAAATAATGCGTGTACAATTTTTAAATTTCATTTTATCTTACGAACTACCTTTACATACATGAACTATTGTGAATTGTTTGATTCAAAATATTTCATTTACCTAGATTTCCATTCATAATTACTAAATATTACAGAGAATCATTTTAGTGAAAAATCGTCGAACTATTTTTTTATTTACCTTTTAGTTAATTCCAAAAGTATGACATACGAGTATGACTATTTCTGATATTTGGGATACATATAAAAATATTTGAAAGGAAATATAAATACCATTATTACAGATATTTAATATATATGTTTTTGATATATTTCAAAAAAATATATTTAAATGTTTATCTTATCACCAGAACGTCTAATGTTTAGTATAAAATCAATCATTTTGTTTTATATACACTGCTGGTATTTCTTAGTTTGTTACGTATTGACTTTTTCGTATGTAAAATATTTTATAGATATCTGTATGTTTTTATTTTACGGTTTTCATTGGCATCTTTTGAATTAAATATGATAAACATTTACTTATTTTCTTATGTATATTACTTATGATGAATTCAAAAGTGTGTAATTGTACTGAACATATCTGACCATCACGATGACATAGTTATTAAAGATATCACAGTTAGGCCAGATATTTCATTGATACCGCAACATGTGTGGGTGTAATAATTCGGTTTTCCTCAGGTGTATTGTGATGGATCACGCCAAAGAAGTGGTTTATCAAGTGCGCTCTTCTGGTTTTGACCGTCGGTCGTATTGGCCGACCTCACTTTCCCTACTTGTCACTACTTGCCTCTTTTACTCGGTTCACTTAGACTGCGGATATGAAGAATCCTCACCTGCTCCTTTTGCAGCTACCTGACAACTTTCCGTTACGGAATTTTCGTAGCTAAAACGATACGAATTCCAAACAGTCGAATCATAAAAATACCCCGCAGTTTCAAAGTGATTCTCTTACCAGTTAGTATCAGACGATTCATGTTGTAAATTTTAACTATTAAATTTACACTTAAATGACAGTTGTGATTATTTAAGAGGACAGAAAAAATACCTGATAAGATTACTGTCTACTAAATTTAAAACTGTCTCATCTTACGAAGCTTTTTAAAAGTATTAATGCTGTAGATAATAATGGTCACAACATGAAGTAAATATTCAATAAATATAAAAAAATATATAAAATCTACATTAAATTGTTACAAATAATAGTTTAAGCTTAATATTATAAGTCTATAATATGTACTTTCACACTGTATGTTCTGTTTTCTTAAAGTGAATTAAATGTACTCTTATAGAAAAATCTATTCATGGTGGTTCAGTGCTATATATATCTATCACTTTGTTTAGACTACAATAGCCTCAACCACATAAAATATTTTTATAGTATAATATTCGTGCATCTAAATAATGTTTCTACGTTAATTATTTTTACATGTATGAGTAATTTTGTATGCAGTTAAATTCCGTTATAACAAACTTCGTGGGATGGTGAAAATACTTTTCATGCTAAAATATATAGATACCAATAGAAAATAGTTGTAATAATGTGAAAACAAATGTTCTCATATGTAATATTAGTATTTAAAAATACAAATATTGTCAGATCGTGCTAAATATATTGACAATTTAGGTTATACCGAAATATTTACTTTGTAGAGTCAAGGTTTTTTTGTTTCGTTCAATTTGTCGCAAAATTGTGCAATCAGATATGGTATAACGCAAAATATTTGATGTAATATTTTTTTTTTATTTTTGAATTTAGCATAACAGGATTTAATCTGTATATTATTGTAACTTCATTACCAATATTCATTGAAATATTATTTTTTATGCTCTTATGCTTATATTTCGAATTCAAATTTAATGCAGTACTCTTGATAAATCGACTATACGTACTTTTATGATCCTTTTAAAATATATTTTTTATAAATTATTCTAATTACAAAGTATCATTATAGAAAAAGTAAGCATGTATTCTTATAATCTAGTTTTAAGTATTATTAAAACTATTATCGTTATAAAAAAAATCAAAAAACTGTGTGTTAACACAAAAAAATTAATATACGAGTACTTATAACTTATGTGCTTCATTTATTTTCAATATTAATAAATCCAATCATTCTTTTATTAGAACAATTCATAAACCAATATACGGTGATACCGACTATTATTTGAATACGATCGTAAATAAACCACACAGTAAGAAATCTTATAGTGTCTGCCATTGAACTCTGTAAGAAGTTCAATGTTACACTCACCAAAAAGAGAAGAATCAACTTACGGATGCTTTGAAAGAGAGAGGGAATTCATATACCGATGCAGTCAGTGACTTTCAATGCGATGCGATGTTTAATCAATAAGCGAGAAGTGTTTAAACTATTTCAATGATCTACGTCCTCATTTTGAATATTATGGAGTTCAAGTAAATAAATGGTTATTTGTGTTTCATGTGCCACGCCCAACATTGCCACTTTTTTTTTCAATATCGTAAGCTGTTTAACTACAAAACAAGAGTTTTAATATTCAATACTTAACGCTACGACTTTAATCATTATTATTATCATCATAAGGCGCTACAATCCAATCAGGTACAAAGTTAACTGCACAACCTACTTCCAGTTTTCATCAGTGAAACTCTCCCATTAAATGATTTATATTCGATATGTTTGTATATCCTGTGACGTAGCTACAACATTCTTTACAACATGACTTGCCACATGAGTTTCCTTGCCATAAAAATAGTAAATATTTTAAAGCTCAATTGCTAATGGGGATCAGCGTAAAAATACGAAATCCTTGGTTGTCTTTATCTAGGAGTGTCTTATTTTTTTAAACCCAAATAGCCTTTTTTTACCAGACATGCATCCATGATAAATTACAGGTTTCACATTCATGATATGAGCTCTGAATCAAGTTATCTTCGACAGAATTATTGAACTGAAAGATTTCAGTCTAAATTAATAAATCCGTTTGAATTTATACGACGTCACATTCTTAACAATTTTTTTATTACATACGTTTTTGATATGCTGCATGTTTTGCTTAAACAAACACAATTTGCTCAAATAAAAGCAACAACGAAACATTGAAAGACACTGCAGTAGAGATATATTATACGAGTACTCTTACACCGTAGAGTATAAACTGTTGCGGATATACCTCTTTGAGAATCAGTTTCTGATTCAATCTGCGAAAATACTCGTAAGTTTGTTATTTTTGATTGTTAAAGACTTCATAAACCAATTATGGGTAATTCAAAAAATATTCACTGCAAAGTGAAGGCTTACTTTTATGACTTTCGTTAAATAATTTTCTCGATAAACCATGCCACAACTTTCTCATACTTCTTTTTCGACTCTAATTATTGCAATTTTTGATAATTTCACATGCTCACCTGTTAATTATTTCCTTATCATTGTGTTTTACTGTGGTCTACGTTTACTCCAATCCCACAATAATTCAATAACACATTTGTATTGTCTGCTGATAATTAAACATATTTCATAAAAAATAATACTGCGTTAAGACTATAGAAATTTTAATATTTAATAAAATTAAAAATAATAATTATGTGGATATATTTTATCGAAAATAAAATCAATTTTTAAAAATATTTACCTAAAAATATTATATGTGACAAATCTGTCTTTAAAATATTTCATTTCCATACTATGTTTAAATGTTTGTACTAACTTGTAAGTTTAAAAAATATACACTTTTTGCAAATTATATTTTCGATTTTATGTAATAAAAACAGTTTAATATTAATGTTCGATATTCGATATGACATTTTTTTTTATAAATTAAGTTATTTTAAAAAGTAGAATAATACAATAAGGATTATTATAGATTAGTTAATAATTAACAGAGTATTACTTCGCATTTATAATTTTTTTTAGCACACATTAACAGATTAAATTAGAACAATAAAAATGTTGACCATAGTAATGAGATCACCGTAGGAGTGTCCATTTTCTACCGGTATTTTCAAATTGAAATTGATGTCAGTTATCAAATTCTTTAGACAAGCTTTGAACTCTTGAAGATTGTAATCATTTTTTAATGGATATTTTTTTATTTAAATTTCACATAATCTAATCTTAAAAATATATACTTATTTTCTATATATATATTATATAATTACAGGCATATTTATATGTCTGTCTGTGTATGTGTCATTAGATATTGGTTTTTTATATTGCTCTTTATATACTCTACCATATACAAAAAATAAATTTTTTATATAATAATAAATTAAAATTATTATCAAAATACAATATTCAATGATAGCATTTTATCAAGCCATGTTAACATAATTTTTAAATTATTATATTGTCACATTTCCACAGTACATGTAAATTAATGTTTTTTTTTTATTTATTTAAAATTCATTCTTTTTGTCGACTATAAAATGGTCACAGCAAAATAACTATTTTGAAGTTTTAATCTTTGAGGTTTTAAACATTTGAAGATATAAAAAAAGAAATAAGTAAAAAAAACATATCAAAATGTTCCATTATTAAGGACTATGAAAAATATATTTATTTTTTATGCATATTTTTTTACGTACTATGTATTATTTTATGAATGATATTCAAAACGGAAATGTACGTAAAAGTGTAATAAAGTTCGAATATTCACGTTCAATGTTTTGTGTTCAATTTATAAGTTAAGAGTATGCAAAATAATTCATTTTTTTCTATTATGGCATTTGATTAATACAAAATAAAAAATAATATTTATATTATTATTTGCAGTACTGTTGTACTCGTATATTTCTGACATATTTTTGAAACATGAACTTCCGAGTTCAGCAAAATAATATACGTCAAAATAATTTTTACTCTACACTAGAGCTAATTATCAAATTACTAATGTGATATTTAAGTTAATGTACGTTCATAAAAAATGTGTAAATGCTTAAAATGAACAGTTTTATTTTGACAAAATGGTGAATGTTTAACTAAAATAAATTACAAGCCTATTATGGCATTTCTCATTTAGATTTATAAACAACTTTTTATAAAAACAGCGTGTCATATTATATTATTCATTTCTTTCCTACGTAATATTACGTTTATGGCTAGGTCACTGTCCCAAAAGCCTTTAAAATAAACAAATGAACAAAAAACAGGTTTATTATGAAAAATGCTAATATTTCTTACACATATGTTATAACCTCTAAACTTTCTGTTTCATTACCGAAATGTATATTCGCTAACAAAATTTATGCTTTGACGAAATATGTTGAAATCGAATGGCAATACATGTTATTTCACAGTTTTCTATTAATTTATATTCTAAGATGTAAAATGAAAAAGTATTCAACTGCAAAAAATCAGATATATTTATTTATAGGATGGTGTACTTTGTTTAATATATTTAATTGAATTATTGATATTTCATTTTTAATTTTCTCTTATGGATAATCGATCGGTTTTTATAATTAATTTAAATTATAAAAGTCAACTGGTGAGTGTTTAATTTTTTATCCTTTGAAATGGTGATTCTATTTTTTATTAGGCCAATAAGAGTTTGTATGTTCCAAATTTTTCAGATACAATCGCTTTACAATTATAAATTGGTTTGTTATTAAGTCTTGATATTCTTAATATCTCGTGTTGATTCTTATTATCACTTTTGTAATCTGTATAGAAATAAATTAAAATTATTAATTTCTTTGCAAAAACCAAACCGTTTATAGAGCAATAAAATAACAATAAGCACAATAGAGAACGGTAGAGATGAGTGAGAACTGAACTGACACCTTAACCCCCATTTCACGTGCAATATCATGCACTTTATCTGTATTCTGTGTATGCAAATAATCAGCTTTTACTTCATTCCATGTATTAGTGATGTTATTTTTATATTTTAACAGCGAGTTCTCAATTTAAATTAATTTATTATTTTCTACATATTTATGTATAAACTTAACATGATTTTAATGTTTTATTTATAAAGTTAATAGCAGAATTATTATTTCTTCTATTATGAACATATTGAATATTTTCTAAATCACAATTTACGTTTTAAGAGACTCTAATATTTTACTTTCATATTTTTATGTTGTATTTAAAAGTTTTTGAGTTTACTTGACAAATTACTTTATTTTTAACATAAATATTAAATTCACCTATTTTTTTCAATTCAGTTTACTTTATAAGGCAGACGAAAAAGAACTGGTTATTATTTAATTTGTCTACTTTACTGTTTTATTTATGTAATAGATTTGTATAATAACATTCCTAATACAAACTATAATAATCTAGTTTTTGATAAAAAAATAAAATAAAAGAAATAACATATTATCGTTGTCAGAGAATATTGATTCCCATTATTTTCAAGGAACAACCAGTTCGCACGAGTTGGTGCGAGCTAGCTAAATTAGTCTTTTATACAGTATCTATAAATGATGATTTTAATAAATGCAATGTTGTAGTATGATTATTATGTACGAGAAATATTCCCACAAGATATTCTTTATTATAACGCAATTAAACTAATACAATATGAATAAGGTGTAAAAAATATTATAAACATGCGCCCTAGATTTATTAAAATGAATCTCAAAGTAGTGTGTGAAAATAGATTTAAAAGAAGAAACAATTTTATTTACGATTAGAATATTCAAAAAAATATTGATTTTAAATATTTTCAAGGTTTAACATATTTGACAAATAAATACATTATAAACAATCCACCAATCAACTTGTCCAATTTATCAAAATGATAATAATTGAATAATTTATCTCTATTGTAGTAAATGAAAAATTATTATAGAAAGAGTATTTTATGTATATTATAATACGTATATTGTACCAACAGCAAAATCAAAAATTCTGCAACAAGGGAAGAATTTGTGAACAGAGAAAATCCGGAATTTAATTTACACAAATAGCTCGTCAGCAATCTTTTTCACCGCGTCCATTTGTCAAACTAATTAATAAATTTTTGAGCCAATATATAGCACACTTTTTAAAACCAAAAAAACCGAATATTTTAACGATGTAAAATGTTTCCTTGATTTTAATATTTATGTTATTTTCATCAATAAAGTGTACATTTATATCTCATATGTTTTTATGGCTCAGCATTTATTTTCCTATATACTCGTACGAGTCGGATATACAGTGGCCTATAAAAGTGGGAAAATTATTTCTCACGTTCAAAAGATTCACATATTTTGCTTTGAGTGCGTGTACTGAAAAACATTTAATAAAATGGAAGGATATATTACGAGGATTGATAAATGACTACGCTTCAATCGTTCGACATCCTTTTCGTGTCATGGATTCAAAAGCATATAAAAATACCACGTGAATGAAAAATATTTTTTTCTCGAATTATTTTATAATTTTTAGCTTTTTTACAGTATAAGACGTAACTTATTTATTTCACATGTTCGCTTCTTCATAAATACAATATTACATATTTAGAGCCTCATTTGTTGATGTTGATTAGGTTTGTTT
>JAPMAG010000288.1:0-16705 GCA_036584685.1 Rhyacophila sp. Rhy_31_5 | reverse complement strand
GATTGAAAATATCTGGGGAATTTTGAAAAATTATATTGCTTTACATAACGTAGGACAGACTTACAAGAGAATAATGAAGGTTATAAATGAACGATTAAATAAAACTGGTACATAAATGTGGTCTAATACTACTACCGACACTATGATACTCGTATGCAAACAGAATTCACAAAATATTTGGGTAAGAACAGCAAATTAGAACATTTTGTTGGTTTATCTCAATATGGCTTAGAATTACAACATATCAATAAATATAGGTGCTTAATGAATTATTAATTTTTGAAATAAAAATATACGAAAAAATAATACATAAAGATTAGTTGCATCTAGTTTTGTGCTTGCCTGTACTTCTCAATATGCACACATACACATACATACTGTATCTGTATAAACTTAAAGCACACATATACTCATGCGCACAAATAAATGAATTCTACTATGAAATGTTTGACGCTATGTAATTATTCAACCAACGATCTTTATCAAAAAAAGAAGTATTTTTTATATATATTTTGTGCAAATAAGTTTAAAAATATGGAATTATTTCAATTTACGATAACTTTTTTTAAAACTAGATATATTTTATATTGCATTGTCATTTAAATACTTAACACTTCAATTACCGTCTTATTTCTGAAACTAAACAGGCCGTTTGAAGATGTACGCTTGTATTTAACGCGTGAAATTGAGTTTGATTTGAATCATAACCAACTCCGATTGTAGATACTTTTAAAATATGTTTCCGAATACAAACCGCCATCCATCGCCAATAATATATTTTGCCCAACAAAACAATAAATAAAACACAATGGCAACACTTTGTTCGCTGGGCATTGAATGGGCTAAAAGTGTTTACATGTCAGAGGCACAATGCTTATATTCATATTTATTGACGTGCAACGGGCGCCCAATGGGGATGCGGTGCATTGTTTGAGAGTACACGCTTTTCATAAGCACACTGTAGTAACGAAAACAGTAAACTTTCTCAAAAATAAAAGGGAAAAGATAATGATGCAGGCTGATATTTAAATTTAAATTCTCAATTCCATTTACTTACAATAAGTTGTAATGTTACCTTTAACCACTGGATCGGCCAATATTTTTTGAGTACATATATACCTCTTAAATAATTACAATTTTTATATGTTTATATAAAAAAATATGTTGAAATATTAGGTTTAGGTCAAGTTAGAGTGAGTAATATTCAGACCATAAGATATTGCCAGGTTGAAAATCAACAATACATTTTCGAAAATACAAGACTGGAAAAATTAGTAAGTTTTGATTACTACAATATGAAAACCGTAAGATGCATGATATAAAACAAGTTTTTTTTCCTAAACAATTTTAGTTTTCATTTAAGAAATAATGTGTGTATTAATGTAGTTAAGTGTAAAAAGAATAAAGATTTTTTTATTTACGAGTATCTATCATTTACCTTCCGAAACGGAGTGTAAAAATTACTATATAAATTGTTTACTAATAACAATTGTCAGCTCCACCAATTGTACTCAACCATTTTTTTCGTGTCCTTGTAATGAATATTTTTTATTACAATTATTTGTATTTAAATCTATGACCCTCGGATTAACAGATGGATGACCTGCCTACTGCGTTGCTAAGGGTAACGAAAGAAATAATTTGAAAATGTCAAAGTTAATTTATTTTAGTTACATGAATATTTTTTATAAATTTAATTGTCGTATAATATTTCTTTTGTGATAAATATTTTTTTTCACAAAATCACAATTATTCTGCATAAAACGATATTCAACTTTTATTCTTAAATTATTATTTTCATAATGTTCATATAATGTCACTTATGTTTTTTTCTCGCTTACTTAAAGCAAAAACCAAAAGTTAGAATTGATGTTTGCTAATATATTTGTTAAAATACACCTAAATTCTAATAATTCATTACTAAATGAATATATAAAGTGTATGACCAGTATATTATTTTACAATTATTATCATAAACGTTGTTTCGGTATTTATTTATAAACTTGCATACATTTTCAGTTAAATTAATAATTTAACTTTCAATATCTCACAAACTTTTCAAAAGAAATATTTTATTAAAAGTCATTGTTTTCATCAATCAGATGTAAATATGTTTTTAATTTTTCGATAAAACACTCTAAATGTAAAAAAAATGTTAATTTATTAAGAATCTTTGAAGCATAACGTTTCGTGAAAAGATTTTAATGAACATTCTTCTGACAATGGTGAAGAAAGAAGAAGAAATAAATCATAAATCACGGTCGAATTTTTGTTAGTCAAGGAACGATAGACTTATTGTTATAAAAAATATACGCCCAAGCAAAATTCCATTAGAGACACGTCCGAAGTTTTAAAATTCCCCTCGAAGAGTGCAAAAACTTAATAATTTCATTAAAAAATGCTTACGGTGCTATTTTTCTTTTGAATAACAAATAGCCGCCCCAACGCTGATGGTTTGGGGGCGGAAAATTTGATTCGATTATACTAGCTAGTGACTTGATACATAAAAATTATACTATGCCTAAGTTATTAAATAAACATATTAACATATTTAAAGATATACTTGTGTTCTTGAGTTGGAGTTATGTAAGCTTTGATATGTGTTTTATTTATATTTCATTTTAACGACAGACTGTTTGTATTCAACTTATATTTAAGATAGGTTGGCAGTGCGTTATCAAAGGACCCACTTAACCTCAGAGATTTTGGTTCATGGATTAAAATTGTTCACAAAAATGTCACGATGAATAAATACATGAGAACATCTAGCAATATATACTCGTATATATATTAAGCATCAAGTTTGGCAATCCTTAGAAACGTCCAAGCGTTGTCATATTCTAAACAAAATCGACTGGTTTACATGTAATATACTTCTGTAATAAAATTATTTTTCGAGAAATTTCAAACGACTGCGTTGTCTATTGTTTTATGATACTTTTGAATCTCGTATGAAATTTTAGTTATGTACTGATTTGATCTGAGACTACAGTTTTTTCCTTGCTTAAAATAAGGATAACTGGCCTGGGCCAAGTTTAATTAGAGAATCTAAAGGGACTTAAGTCCACCCTCAGTTTAATACATATTTCTTAATTTAATTATGCTTATTAAGTATTGCATATCACTTCGTTATTATTTTATATATATATAAGTATTTTTATAAATTATGTTTAAGGGTTTCCAACTATTAATTTGGAATATCTTCATTTTGTGTCATGTTATCCGATTATTACTTATGTAATTATTGTTGTAATGTCACCTTTGCAGGTGAGTGAATAATGGCATCCGACTCATCCAGCCCGTGCTGATCGCGAATTTCACAAATGTTTTATTCATTTGTATTGTAGCCAGGACACGAACCCGAAATGGTTGAGCTCATAATTGATGATTATCGCTCGTAAAAAACTTTCAAAATAATCTTTACATTGTGGAAATCCATATGCTTCATTTCGAAGCGAACATGGTTAAAAAAAATATATAAAATAATTTTTAACGTTTTTCATTAATTAGAAATACGACGAAAATAGTTTACCATAAAAATTAACCAAAATTGATATTTTAGTATTGTTAAATACGCACTCAAAACAATAAGATATCCATGATTATTATAACATATATGAAGAGTGTATTTCCAAAATAAACTTATTCCACTTCAACAAATTTGTGAAAAATGCCAAAAATCTGTTCACGGTCTTGACATTAGATATATTTTTGTTATATCCATTTGTAGTTTAAAATACAACTTGCAATGGAGATAAGTGAAATAAGTTCACTTTGGAAATACACCCCTCATATATATAAATATAATGAAAATCGTTTAACACGAAACCATGGGAACAAATTATTTTTTTGTGTTAAATGAAAAAAAAAACACATTTTTTTGATCCTGTAATAACAAAATAATGATATAAAATTTGTTTATTAATAGGACAAAGAGTTTATATACTTTTACGTTAAAGGTTTTTATGTATATGGAACGATTTCTTCTAAATAGAAACGGGCAGTTAATTAATCAAAAATATTGTATTATATTTCCAAAACTTTATTATTATTACATATTATTATTATTGTATTTCATTAAATAAAAAAAATATTTCATTTTGTCAGTTTATCTGATACAAAGTAGCTTTAGCACTAGATATATGATGTGATATGAGGAAGAAAATCCTACTTTCACGATGCTTTGGACAAAGCATTTGGCTAAAAAGGGTGACTTTCAATTATACAATACTTCAACAGCTCACTTTCATAATTGGCAATATTCTATATATGTATACCCGTATATTAATACAACTATATTAAATATATATTTCTACTAACGCTTATAATATGTGGTTTTAATATACTCGTAATTATGTATTTTTGTTTTATATTTGAAAAACAAGAAAAGTTCTCGAAGATATTTGATTTTTTACAGTCGACATTGATGGCAGCAGTAAATTCGATATTTTAAATACTTTTAAGAGACCCACCACTGACCCCACGGTACTTATAACTGCGACTATGCGCAGTCGCCTACCTGACTTCTCACGGAAGCAATGTTTTTTTATTTCCCACATTTTGATTTTAAACCTACCCGTAGCGGAGACGTGAACGGAATGGTCTCACCGTGAACAGTGTGCAAAAGAAAGAATTTAGATGAAAAAATGAGACTGAGTAGTAGTCTGCTCCGTCATTTAGTCCCTGGTGGTATAAGGTGCCCTATGCACCCTGTAGTGCTGATAACTCAGTCAGCTCGGCTGCCCAGACTCATAACGGCTGTTTTAAAATAGTTTCTTAAATATCAATTCACAATTGTGTTTAAAATTCCATTTGGTTACATTTAATGGAAAAATACTATTTTAAAAAATTTTTAGTCTTTGCAGGTTTTCGATAATGCGGACATTTGAGAAACGTATATTTTATGTGTATTTTATTTATTCAGATCCATCTTTTCTTTTTTATTGAGATTATTAATGTTATGACATATTATTAAAATCAACGAAGCTTATAATATATTAGTTTTAAACTCTTTCATATAAATTGGAAGATAAATAAAAACTCTCATGATATTGTGATTTTGTTTATTGTGACATTTTAAAAGATTTTTTTATAATTCCTCAGAACATTAAAGTATACCAACATTTTATTTTATTTTTTACTAATTTTCAAAACTATAAGTCACAAGTAATAATTATGTTTAATGTATGTAACAAGAAAGATACGTAACGTATCATTTTGGTTTATAATAACACATAACGCATTTTACAAGACCAATTTCTATGTTAAAAAAAATATGGTGCAAGAATATACAAATGTTTTTATATCTCTTTATAAAGATTTAGCAAATGTTTAATTTTGTCGATTTGGCAGTAAAGAAATAAAACACTATGGCGGCCAAACGCTGTGTTACCAATTTTTGTGATTTATCCATTCTCAACAGAGCGTCACGTAAGGTGCGTGACCATTATAAATCCACCCTTGGCGTATCAAGCTTCAGATAAAAGGGATTTGTATATTTAATAATGAGTATTTAGTTATATCAAATTTTGCTGTCATCACTATTTACTACAGTTTTTTATTTGCGAGTGAAAGACTATCCAAAATATTTACTTCAATATATTTTCATTCATTTGGATCGATATATATTTGTAGTTTGTATTTTTTATGTCAGCATTTTTTTTTTATTTACGTAGCAGTTATAATAAAATGCTTAGCCGGGAAAAAATGATCTTTGTATGGTCAGTGTTGGTTGATCATAATTTCAAACCACATATCAATTTTTTTTTTACTCTATAGATTTAATAGTTTTAACATTGTCTATGCCATACGTAATGTCATAACTCGGCAAGCTGTGATTTTTTAAGCAAAAATAGAACCCTAATATTTCTTTTAAAAATATATTGATTGTTTCTTTGACATGACTGTTTTTAATTATCATAATTAAAGACATATCTCTGCATTTTCCTATTTAAAGTCATGCAAAATATTCAAATTTGTATAGCAAATTACGTCTTAAGTTGTGCGAGTTAACTCATCTCTCGCACATCATCGGTAAAATCACATGACATTTTTTGTGAATGGATTTACTTTACCTTATCCGTAGCGTGAAGGGATCTATTAAAGCTATATTAACAATCACTATTGCTTTGCGAGACAGTGCGAGTATAAGATATTAAATATACTCATTCAAATTTGTAAAAATATATATTATTTAGCCACCAACGAGATTTGAATCAATATTAGCTATTTATAAGAGCAAAAATTTCCCATTCAACTACTGGAAGTAATAGTTCATTCACAATGAATAAATAACATATATTTTATTCACAAATTGAAATAAAAAAATCTTAGATAGTTTATTTAAGACATAAATCTTTTAAATGAGTTTTTCTCGTAGTCTCGAATAAATTCCCGATTTTTGACATCTCATATAAATATTTTCTTTCAGAGAAATGTGTATCTTTAAAAATCACACATACAGAAGGGGGGAAGCTTTTACAGTTATAAATTTAGCAATCGGAAAACGAATTACATTTACAAGTGTCTGTCATTGTGACATACAAGATTCCCAAACTGTAATAAGAATAACCAAATAATTTATAGAGAATCCTTTTTATTTTAATAATTTATTTTTTTATATATTTGTTACACATAAAAATTCCATTTATAGTATTTAAAATATCTTAAAACATATTTTAATTACATGAATGGTCATAAGATTTTTAACTTTACGAATAAAGTATTTGGAGTAAATATTGGAATAAAAATTATGTCACGTCGTAAGAAATTATAAATTAAAATAATTTGTGCACTGGTTGACTTTGGTTTACTAATGGTATCTAATGCCTCATGATGCTACCAACTCGGTATATTTATGTTTTTAACCACATCTACTCCGAAGCGAAGCATGTGGATCTCCAAAATTTGAAGTCTGTTATTAGCTCAACCAATTTGATCCATATCCCGGTTTCAAATGTACATTTAAAAACTTTTGCAACTTTACCAGCTACTGAATTCGAATTCTATACCCTCGGCTTCTGAGTCGGATGCGCTATCTACTTGCCTACGAGGGAGAAATTCAGTATATAGTTTTTTTTTTTAAATATATTCAACTTCTTAATAATAAAATATAGAGTGGTATAACAGATATTATACGAGTGGCTAAGGGTCATTAAATTAGCGCAAGTATATCAAAGTTACGGCTAATATTTTCAATTTCTTAATATTCAATTTTAGTGAATAGTTTTGTAGACACTTGGTGTTCAATTCAATCATGACCCACTGATATCTTTTAAGAGAATAACTGTCATTTTAGAATATTGCGTTGACACAACCCCGGATCATATTATGCCTCTTTTAGTTAATTAATCTCAACGAAAAGAAGACAATAAATTTCTACGATATCGACGTGGTGTAAGACAAAATATATGTTTTATAATGTCATAATTCTCGAACCATAGTTATATGATCTTTAAACAATAGCAGTATATATTTTGCAAGCGTTGCATTTCATGCGGGAGCTTGCGATTGATGACGTCATAACGCGGTGGGTGGTTCAAGAGTCGGGGGTGGAAAGTCATACGCCGGGGGTGGCAATAATAGACCGTTTCGGGCAATAAACAGCCTACCTACAATCACTCTTCACACTTTGTTAGGGCAGATGTGGATTTCAGTTTCCCAGCAGTCGCTTTTTCTCTTATAAACAAGAGTTACTTTAGTATCTAGAAAACCACATATTTTAATACAATTTAGTTACTTAATAACTAATCTGTAAATGTGTAGTAATATTTA
Organism: Rhyacophila sp. Rhy_31_5; assembly: GCA_036584685.1. Taxonomy (NCBI): domain Eukaryota; kingdom Metazoa; phylum Arthropoda; class Insecta; order Trichoptera; family Rhyacophilidae; genus Rhyacophila; species Rhyacophila sp. Rhy_31_5. The sequence continues at coordinate 8,932 of JAPMAG010000288.1, read as the reverse complement.
AAACTTTTATAGTGATGTGTATTAATCATTTGATTTAGCTGCAGTCCGAAATCAAGCACAGGCATCCTGAATTTTTTCTTGGCATAAAACTGATCTTGTTTCTTTTGATTCGTCACACAAAAAAAATGTACCTACTTTTTGATATTTTTAGAGCTTTATGTTATATGCCTTATAACTGATTAGAGTATTGTATTTTTTTTTAAAAATATTTATCAGATTTATAGTAGTACTCAGTTCTCATAACCATGTCCGGTCCAAAATGGAGTGCATCGATCATCAGAATGTGAAGATTGCTATGACTTTTTTACGCATAATAGTTATTAATTTTGACCTCAACCCATCTGATGTGTATCCCGATTTTAAATACACACATAAAATTTTATAACTTATGCATTTATAGGATTCGAATTTATTCACAAGTGGATGTTATGTTTACTGATATACGAGTACGTAAATTTTATCTGATTCAAATTTTTGTACAATTTAAGAGTATTATAGTTTAAACATAAGATAATTATACATTATTGAACTAATTTTACCACATAAAACTCTCGTATAATATTGGTAAATGTATATTCTAGTGTAATATATATATAGACCTTGTTTAGGTAAAAGGGCGTAACCCTTAGTTTTTCGAAAAGTGCTTTTATTTGGGAATCACAATATACACAACTAAATACACGTTCCGTCAAAAGGAATTTAGCCAAAAATCCCGAATTATTATCGAAATTCAGATTTAAAATTAGAAAAAAGAACGACATATTAAGTTTGTATAGAAGGAAAAAATAGCATTAAAACTAAATTTTTATGATTTTTCTTTAATAACATTTGCAATGATCAATTAAAAAAATTAAACACCAATTGATTGGTCATCTATGCACTTCAAGTTTATGTTAATGTGACTTTAACTAAAAATCATGAAAACACGTTGTTTGTACCTCTTGTAAAATTTGTTATTTTAGGATTACTCCCTTTTACCTAAATACGATCGATATGATATCTATATTAACAATGCCGTTATATAAATTTCGGTATAACGCGGTCCATGAATTCCTCCAATTATTTGTATTTGGGGATGACAACATCCAACTTCTCCCGAATAAATATATAATTCTATGAAATCTATTCTTTAACATATTCATAATATGCATTAAGTGCATTCAAGTTTACTGAGAATCGTCAAATTTGATAATCTTTTACTACTTCAATTTGTATGTGTACCAAACTTACATGTATTACGTAATTAAAATAAAAATAGAAAATGTAGTTTTATTGGATATGTCGTTTTTGTTTATATTAATTAAGGCTTTCACTGGTAACGTAAAAACGATGCAAACTAGATTTTACGTGTATACGATAATCAAACGAATATTGCTTTACAGTTGATAATGCGCTGGTTAACTGTCAAATTAAATAAAGCGTTCTCGCTCCTACATATGACTGCAAATATTAATTACCTTTTGGAGATATAACTCAACTTTTTCTATAATCTGTTATTTTTGTATGAGTATTCTATATTTGGTGACGTTTCTATGGAATCTAATATCCGCGTTATATACGAGTAAAGGCTTACCTTATTAATATTTATTTAATACATTGATTTTTATGAGACTTTGTTAATTTTTTGCAAACTCTGGATCCAATCAAATGCTTTGTGCAATTTATATTACTACTACAATAAATAGGTACATTTTTTATATTTATTTTATATACATGAAAACAAATCGATCGTGTATGGTACAATACTCGTATATGTACTTTTAATAAAATACCAGTTAAAATTAAAATCAAAGCGATAAATTTGTATTTGAATCTTCAAAACGTTTTCAATGCAAAGATCAAATAAACAATCATCATTGTCAATTCACTTTGGCCAAATAAACAAATTTAATGACAAATAATGTTCGTTGAAGCGTGACTAATTCCAAGTCTTCACATTCCAATCGTCCAATTTGAGGACATTAGGAACGACCCTGCAGTGGGAATATTTCATTTTGATAATTTGTATTATTTGACGTTGCGGTGTGATCTTTTGTTGCCGACAACAAATTGTGTAAATGGTTTCAAAATCCAGGGCTTTCAAACATTTTGTAACAGTTGTACTAAAATAAAATGGAAATGACATTTAGTGTTATAGGTACAAATAAAAACAATCGTAATAGCCGTTTTAACGTAACTCTTGTATTTTTTTAAAATATATCATTATCATTGTATTTAAAAAAATATATCATTATTATTGTATTTTTGTTAAATGCATAATTGTTTGTAATTTTATGTTAATTTTTGCATTATACTTAAGTACGAATATATTTCATTTTTACAAATTTTACAAATGTTTATTCATTTATATTGTAGCCAGGGCATGAACCCAAAACGGTTGAGCTAATAATTGACAATTATTACTCGTAAAAAAACCGTCAAAACAATCTTCACATTGTGGAGATCCATATTCTTCGTTTCGGAGCGGACATGTTTAAAAGAAGAAGAAGAAATATTTTATTTTAGTTTGTTATTACAAATCAAATTATGAATATGTTTTCCTTTGAAAAAAATGTTAATTTATTAACTGATTGAAAATGTATTTTTATGACTTCCAGTAAATTAGATATGGGGTAAATAAAAGAACTTAATGCTAGCCTTTAGTAAAAAAAAACTCTTAAAGTACATGAATAAACAGGAAAAAAATTAAAAGAATTTATTTTAGATTATTTTGTAATTTACCTATTTAAATGTCAAATAAACATAATATTGTGGTTGAACATTTGTTGCATATCATATTATAATAATAAAAAGTTTTTATTTACATTTGACAAAAAAGAATCGGCTAAATAAACGATTTCTTTTGACTTCATCCGCTCCAAAATGGAGCATATGGATCTCCAAAATACACTGAGATTGTTTTAACATTTTTTTACGAATAATAAATAGCAGTTATTATATCAACTAATTTGGTACATGTCTTAGTTTCAAATGCAAATGAAAAAAGCGTTGCAATTTTTGTCAACTAGGGGATTTGATTCCGCGATCATCAGATCGTAAGTCGGATGCGCTGTCCACTCACCACACGAGGGTGGCTGAATTATCTACAAATCTATAAAGTATTATGATTTTTATGATTATTTTATTAAGAGTTAAATGAAAAATAAACATAATTTATATTTAATAATAGATTATTTTCATTAAATATACAAACTGTTACATAAAAAATATTTTAACGGTTACAAATTTACTGAAAAAACAATGTAACGTTAACTTCAAAATATTCTTTTTAACTTCGTGTTTAGCAAAATTTGCATTTTGCACGAAATTATGTAGGTTTGTATTAACTATTGAATGAAATGTTTCTCAGAAAAAGTCTATTTTTTTTAGTTTACAATTTTAATCCTGCTTTATTTATTCATATATACGTTTTCTAAAAAAGATTGTGGAGATGGTCGAAAAATTTCAATATTAAACACTAGTATGTTAATATTTTAATATGGTGAAGGATGTGCAACATCCAACGCGGCAAACATGTATGGTCACTTATAATGGCAATGAAATAATATAAAAGACCCCTGATGTAAGAGACAAAGAGTCTTCGCTGACATGGCCCCCCTGGGACTGGGCCCTCTGTGCCCCCCAGCGAGCGACACGCCGATTACTGACACCATTAGCAGCGCCCCAAACACCTTGGGAGCGCCCGACAAACGAAATGCGGTCAACTCGGTGATGATTATCTATGCCTCGATTTGGAAGATACCGCGCTCGATTCCGATCTGCAATTTTATTACAATCGCTATTAGATAATGCTTGTTTATTATATTACTAGTATGGTAATCTGGCGATTACGGAACAAAAACATGAAAAAATCGCTGCATGTTTTCATTCCTTTTCTCTATAGTCAAATAATGGCTGCTAAGCTTATTTTGCCACGTGTTGAGACAGAATAGTAAGCAATTCATCTGATATTACGAGTACACACGGAAAAGAAACTAATCAAATCATTTAAGTACACATTTCTTATACTTTAAACGTAACTTTTTGCTATCTCAGCTAGCTTCCAACGAGTGAATAACTTCCACCTTTTTAATCCTTTGAATATCGTCGTCAACTGAAAAATACTTCCCATGTGGTCAAGTTAAATATGACATTGCATAGAGTTTTGGCTATTCTATTAATTGAAAAAATCTCCGATGTTTATACATTCTTGCATTTAAAACTACAAGTATATTTTCGATGTTTTAAAAAAACAATTAGTAAATTTTGAAAATCAGTTTTTAGTTCCTCCTGAACAATTAGTTTCCCATTGCCGATGATATAAACACGGGTTTGCTTTTATTTTATCAATTGTTTTTTCATGCAAACATAATGTTTTTTTTACGAGAAAAAAACTATTTCTTCATTATAGAAAAAAGACTTTAATAATTTTCCACACCACTTTTGAACACTGCAAATATTAATTTTTGATAGATTTACTTATAAAATTGCAATTCAAGTGCTATCTTAAATAACTTCTCAAATCTTCGTAGTTTATTGAAATCGAATATCCGCAATTCATTACTACAAATCATTACATGTAATGTATATATATATGTGTGTGTTATTTAGTATGTATATGAAATATCAAAAATCATAATTATTTCCATAAAAAAAATTAAAGCACAATGTTTCTTATAAATATCCTAAAATATTATCACGATTGTACATTACATACATACACATACATTAGCAAGTGTTTCATTCGTACATACTCGTATATGAGGGTTACGTGAGCTCTACAAGTACGCGACTAGTAAAATTTCACCATATCACTCGCAGGGCCGTATAAAAATATTTTAGTAATTGAAATTATGGAATGTATTAAAAAAAATCCCAATACTTTCATAACACAACATATCATTTATAAAAAAAAATTGTTTTTATACATTTTTATGATAAATTTTATTTCATCTATGATGTGTATGTACAAATGAGTAATATGATAAATTATATTTTTCACAAAATATTTTGTTCAAATTTTAGGGATATACTCGTACGTAAAAAATGTGTGTTTTTCAGGAAATCAGGAAAAAATAATTTGGGTTGAGTTATATAATATTCCTCTAATGTAACGTAGTATTAAAATATATTCATCAAAATTATTTATAACAGCATAATTTTAAATCTTCTTTTCTTTATTTGTTCAGTTTTTTTTATATTCTGGTGATTTTTATTATATAATCATTTTTAGCCAAAGTCGCATCAACACAAACTTGAAGTGCATGACGACGAATAAATTGGTGTTTTATTTTCCTGATCTAATAATTTTAAAAGTTATCAAAAAAAATCATTAAAATTGACGATTAATGCTTTTTTTCCCACACAAACTCAGTAGGTCATTTTTTTTCAAAATCTAAAGCTGAATTGTAATAATAATTCGCCATTTTTTGCTCAATTCCTCTAAAAAGAACGTGTATTCAGTTGTGTACATTGTGATTATCAAATAAAACCACTTTTCAAAAAGTTGAGGGTTAAGCCCTTTTTCCTTGACAGGCTCAATAGCACTCTTCACTACAACTATTTACCACCATTGAGAATACATAATATATTGAAAATATTGCATTTGACTGTGACTGTCCCAAATTTTCACATGTAATTGAAGGTTGCTTCAGTATGCCACGAAAATTGGCATTTTGTGGAGAGCTCGTTACCAAATGTTTAGTTAAGCATTGAATGGTTTTCTATACAGAAAAAAATATTAATTTAATATCACAAGTATTTGAATGAGCATAATACTATACAGTTTTTGGATTCTGAGACGTGCACTGCACTGCTTTGAACTAACTCGATCACCCATAGTGAACCACCAAATCACTCTCACACCTTACAAATTACCTGAAGTCAGAGCTTTTACCAAAACGCCGAATTCCACACTCTTGTGGACGATGTCGGCTAACATCAAAGAGTAAAAACCAACCCCTGTGGGGACTACCCTCTAAGTCTCGGCTGTTATATTTGATTGTATTTGTTCGGGACGCTATTTTAGTGTCATTATGGATTTTTTGTTATTGTGATATATGAATCTTTTTTATGTTTTTATTTCGGGTATTTCAAAATAAAAAAAACGTGTTGTTTATTAAAGCAAGTCAAACCACACGCTTATATTAATTTTATAGTTTTCAAAACACATTTATTTAAAAAAATATATTAGCAGACCAGAAGATGAAAACGACGTGCTTTTCGTACGCGAAGACTATTCAAATCAAAATTGTTGTCAAAGAAGTTAAGTTTGTAATTAAAGCATGAAAGTATGAAAGAAAATCTTGCTGCATGGTGAATAAACAAGAAAAAACTACGCAGGTATTCAGCAACAGAATATTCCATCAAATACTTGAACTAGTAAAAGAAATCATCAAATTTCGTATATATACTTACGCTGACGTCTCGCAAAACTTTGCTACAACATTTGCTACGACAATATTTTGTGGAGAAGGAGACTTTGTTATAGAACAAATTTAAAACGTTTCAATATGGTGTCTGAAAAAAAATATCTTTTTGACTTAACCAAAATAAAAGAGGGAAATAATGCAACAAGAAATACATTATAGCTATATTGAATATAACTGACTATAGGGAGAGACTTTGAAACAGATAAGTCCTGAGGATGCTTGTGCAGTCATTCATTCACCTGAATGGATCGTAGCGTCCTTTCATAATAATTATAATATTAATAAATATGCTTAATGTTCACAGAGCCGGTTGTCCAAGGCTTCTGTGGTATTGTTTTAATCAATTGATTTAAGGAGACAGGGTGATTCACCATGTGCTCCCGAGGGCTGGTCCGCAAGGGTCCTAATAGTTGGATAAACTATGTGTATCTGTCGGAGATTTCCTTCCCTTAGCTAGGGGATACCAGTTTTGAGGCGCCGGTCGTTCACCTTTTATCCCTCTGCTGTTAGCTACAGTTAATACTGCATTGTCTAGAGGTTGCTGCAAGAAGGCCTGCAGTTAGGACTTGCTGGTAGTTTGGCGTTTCCCAACATTTACTATGAGCACAACTACTGGCATCGATGTACCCATGTGGGCCCTGCTGAAGATGAAGCGCTAGACTTGGCCTGGTCATGTGCTGAGAATGCCTGAATTGCATCTCAACCGGACATGCCTCTTCTTCAAACCAACCGGATTCCTTCGTCCCGGAAGGCCGGTGAACACCATTTACCTGATGTATTCGGTGGAGTTGCGGGACGCAGGCATGACATGGGACGATACAAAAGGACTGGCCAGTAACAGGGATTCATTGAGGCAATATGTGGTGTCTATATGCTTCAGCTAAGGAGCGTGACATGGCTTGAGAAGAAAAATGTTTAATATTTTTACTATACACATTTTCTAAAATTGGTGGAAACCTGTTTTTTTACCTCTTGTGTACATGTATAATAGCAAGGTATACAAAGTAACTATTCTATTACATAGTTGTTAATAGTGAGTTTATCAAAAGCTTCTTATTCAATTTTATAAAACTCGGATTCATCAGTTATAACATACTCGTATGTAAAATTAGTGCTATAGATAATATAATATATATTATATTGACATGGGATATTTTTCCGGTCAACCTGTGATATTAAATTGTACACCCTGCCGTTTCAACCTTATCTACCATATTCCTCTCAATTTCCCCATTTCGTTCTCTCTTGTTCCAAGGTCTCAGCCGACCCCTTGTCATTGACCATTCACTTGCTATTGGTTTGTCTCCATTATTGAAAACAATATTCATTCTCGACAATAGGTATTGTATCTACTAACACACCTTTAAAATGATCGTCGCCGGTGCGTTATGTTTGACAAAAAATGGTTGACTGCAAGAAAAAGTGAGATATTTGCATTAAAATGATTAATTGACTTGTGTACAGTGTTTTCATAGATTGTAATAACATATATTTTTTTTATAATTTAAATGCATTACTCAATAAATATTAATAACTTTTTTCGATAAATCAATATCAAGTCTATTTATTTTGTAACACATTAATCAATAATGTCCAGAGATGGGCTGGAAAGGGCTCGTAGAAGCTCATGCGTACTTCTTGTTAAATTTAATTCTTGGGCCGACGAAATTTTTGTCGAATTAAGAAAAAATAATATTTTCAAATCAAATTATGGGCTAAAATTTCGTCTGTACATCATTTAAAAGTTTTCAAATAATCAAATAAATTATGCAATATATTTAGTTGTTGTGCATAATACAAGTGGCTTTTAAGATTTTATATTCCTTTAAATTTAAACATGCAACAATATTTTGCTTTCAGATGGTCATCGCATTTTTTTTGTGAACGATACTTTCAACGATTGTTCTTCAAACTTTACTTTGATTTTGCTAAGAACAATACCTAGCATTTATTATTTTTACCACTACTATGAAAATAAAAATCCATTTTAATCGAGAGTTGTAGTATTTGCTATAAACAACATATTTTTTTTAAATATTGCGTAAATTTTAATGAGAGTAACGGAAAAATCATCATATTTTCATAACTTTGTGAACAAATGAATTGCTCTGAAATTAAGTACTTTTATTAACGTATTGACAACATACTGTGTCAAATAATATATTTAACCTCTTCAGGAGTGAGTTTTTTACGGTTGCACAATTGGGTGAAAGTATTTTCATAAATCTAACTATAGATTTGAATTTTATTAAATGCATGCAATACTATTGTTATATAATGTTTATTTGATACATAAATAATATACTCGAATACGATAACTTTATTGCTTGGTGATGGACGTGCACATACTCGTACGTATATAGTTTTTCAAAGCTAAATTTAGAGGACGCATATGCGCGTCCATACTCGTGACAGGTTAAATATTCTTGTACTTTACTTTGAAAAATGGTAATCATCACATTATAACAGTGTTTTTTTTAACCTTTTAAGTGAGTCGCACCCCTTTGAATCTGAAAATAGAT
>JAPMAG010000287.1:0-16707 GCA_036584685.1 Rhyacophila sp. Rhy_31_5 | reverse complement strand
AAACTCAATAGAATCAGATTATAGATAATATATGACATACATTAAAAAAAGATTTATGATCGGAGTATACGAGTTATAGTATAAATAATAATTATGTTTACATATTAATTTATCTTAAAAATAAGTTGAGAATATTTTTTATAAATATATTAGGTTGCCTATATCATAGCTTAGAATAGCGATTACCGAACTACGGCATATACTGTGGTTCCAAATTTTTAAGAATTTTTATCTAAGGCCAGTTTTTTAAGGCAACAAGAAAAAAATATGAGACTTAATATACACAATAGTAACTCACTCTTACATACGAATCCAAGTGTTTTAATATGTTAAAATATCGAACAAATAATACAGTAAATTTCAATGGAAGTACATTTCGATGTATTATATTTTAAATTTTGACTTTTTTAGTATTCTATTTTCACTATCAACATGGGATTAGCTTGAATACCCATTAACTCCGTGCAAAATATCTGGGACTCACAGATGTAGTCCAGTCTTATATAGGCATCTAACATAAGAAAAAATCAAATAAGATATACTCATATACATATTAAATCATATACAAAACTTTGCTACATGGCAGGCATTATTTAAAAAAGTTTCAAATAAACTTTTCTCGTATTAAAAATAATCGAAAGGGTCTTAGAAGAAAAGTATTGGCTAGAAAAAAATAAACATAATCAAATTATACAAATGTAGTTTCAATAACGTTCACCATTACCATCTTATATCTAAGAAAGTAAAAATAAATAAACGTACTAGTTGATTACCATTTTTATTTAAAAATCATATTTACTTGAGGACTGAAGATATTAAATTAAAAGCTACAATATAAAACGTAGAAACGTTGTAAAAACTGTACTCTTAATTTTATCGTAAAGAACAAGTTTTTTTGTTGCATATTTTTAATCGGAGTGGAAGTCGTCTAGTGTAAATTTACGGAGAGAAACTCGTTGATTATTTTCTCTGTATAATTAAAATCGTTCCCATTAACGAACGCATTAATAAATTTAAAATGCAAGAAAAATCAGCGTTTTCGCGAGACTTTAATTTCTTTTGATCAATGAATGTGCCGAGTTTGTGCTAAATTTATGTCCGAACAAATTTGCATTGAGTCAATTACAAATACAGGAAAAATATAATAAAGAATCGCGAATAACTATTCAGTCTATTCATTGTTAAATGAAAAGTGACATAAAAAGTATGAGTTAATATTTAATGTAATAAATCTTTTTTTAACTAATTTTTTCTGTAGCCAATTCTAGGTGAAAAATATAACATTAAAAAAATAATACAATTTTAATATATATTTCTACATTTACGTATATAAACCGCGTTATTATTTTACAGTTATCTATCTGTTATCAAACAAATTATCTTAGATTATATTTACAACGTGTTATTTTTTTTAGATTCCATATACGCTCTAATGGGGATGGAGCGAATGGGATATTTAGTGTTTATTTTTTACGAGTGATAGTTTTATTTATTTCGTGTTTATAAATTAGCTACAATATTAATGAATAACTAGTTAAAGAGGCTGCAAGTCTTTGGTTATTGTAGCCAGGACTTAAAATGTATTGACAAATGAATATACAATTTAAAAAAATGCAGCTAGCTTTGGAACTTTGAAAACATTTTTTTAAGATTAATTTGCTTATTAAGCCTTCCTAAATAGAGACAATTAAAGGACAGACGTAAAAAAATACAAATTTTATAACAAATAGTGATAAATATTGTATATTGTAAAAAAAAAATCAGAAAGTTTTAAATTATAAAGTTTCGTTCAAAAAGGAAATATAAAATGCTCATATTAATTTCAGAAACTTTATTTTTTAATTAATTTTGCGTAAAGAAAACAAAAATGTGTTTTTCAAGTATTTTTAAAAAAACCTGACCGTTAATTGAAGTTAAAATTTTGAATGCCATATTTGCAGTATGTATTCTATAATATTTCATTCTAAAATACAACTAAAATCTATCAAGTTATAAAGTATTATTTTTTTACTTTTTATTTATATTTTAAATACTACGCTAATACCGGACATTAAAACAGAATCAGAATTAACATAATAATCAAATAAAATACTTAAAGCTACAAACATCTATAAAGACTCCTTTAAAGTCGATTAAAAAAAACTTATATATTGCATGTACTCGTAAATATATCAATTTCATTTCTCTATTTATGTATGTAATTCATCTATTTCTATCAAACAAACTTACATATACTTAATTTCACAAAATACATCAAACTATATTATCATTTTAATAGAATGAATTAACACGGATCATTATCAATAAATATTCTTTTCTTGTAACCATAAAGCATATGGATTTCCACAATGTGAAGATTGTTTTGTCAGTTTTTTACGAGTAAATTATTAGCTCAACCGTTTCGGGTTCATGTCCTGGCTACAATACAGATGAATAAACATTTGTAAAATTTGCGACCAGTATTGTCCTCAAACCTATGACCCTCGGCTTGTGAGTCATATGTCACTATCCACTCACCCACGAGGGTGACTCAATAAAACTACTCTTATAGTAAATTTATGTATAAAACAAAATTATTTAATTCTAATACAATATAAGCAAAATGCAAGATGAAGATATGGAAAAAAAGTTTCTCAAATATATATTTGACAGTATAAAAAGTCGTATGTTTACCATAGCTTTACTGTAGATAAAATTATTATATATACGCAAGCCGTCGAAAATAAAATTGTTCAAATAATATTATAAATTGATAAATATCAGATGACAATATCTTTTTTATTTTATTTCCATGAAAAGTGTAGCAAAGTTTAAATTATTCTTTTTTATCTTCTTTAACTTACACTTTGTTTTAAAGCAAACTGAGTATCTACGAAACACGATATCAAAAGCTCTGCTTACAAAACAAAGTTTCAAAAGTTTACTTTATCAATATTTGCTGACATTCATTGGCAAAACGTATACAAATTTGATCTTTAAAGTAAAACGTTAAAGGTCATTGTATTATGCTGAAATGGATATAACTAAAGGTTTTTATGTCTGTTATTTTAGATATTTATGTGTTACTAAAATGAATAAAATATTTATTTATTTTGCAGCTCAACTTCTTAATAAATAAATATATAATTAAATAAATATGAAAATGGAAATTTATATACAGCAATTAAAAGTAAATGTATTGGAATTTTTATAACACTTTACATGTGTATGATATTTCATAGACCTTGTACAAGTATACATTTTATATTTTTAATTGGGGCTTAATACTCTTCTTTACAGAGTACATATCGAACCTGTTTAGGTAAAAAGGAGTAACCTTTGGTTTTTTGAAAAGTTCTTTTATTCAAAAAACACGATATACACGACTAAATACACAATATTTCAAAAAGAATTAAGCGAAAAGTGCCAAATTATTATCGAAATTCATCTTAAATTTTTTAAAAAAGAACGATCCACTCAGTTTGTATGGAAAATACAAAAAAAACATTAAACGTAAGTTTTATCGATTTTTTTTGATAACTTTCTTAATTATCAGACCAGAAAAATAACATACAGATTTATTGCATGCACTTGTTTGTGTTAACGTGACTTTGACTAAAAACCATTAAAAAACGTTTGTGCCTCCTGTAAAATAAGTTCTGTGAGGGTTACCCCCTTATACTTAAACACGGTCGATTTGTTAATATACTTAGCAGGTTAGATTTTTTTTTAATATTTATTTTTTATTATATGGTGTGACAGTTATTTAAAAACTATATCTGAATGAAAAATAATTAACTAAATATCTATATAACTAATTTATTCTTTTTGGCTATTTAGACATTATATATTTGTATTTTTCTTGATGTAATTCACTTATCTCTTTCTAAAACGGCAAAAAAGCAAAGAAAATAATCAAGTTCTTTCACGTTTATAATATGTTTTAATAATTCTAGTTTCATTGCGACTATCAACGTTATTTGCTCAGTAGAACTTTTTTAGCTTCAAAAATGAACTATACCAAAGCTTAATGGTTTAAAAAGCTTAGTATGTGCATGAATACTGTACAGCTAGTATGAAGTCTTTTATAACCAAAGTATTGAAAAAAAATATTTTTAATCACATTATAAATCTAAAATTCAGCTAGTTTTTACATAAATGTTGACTTAAATCAATATAATTTTTAACGCATTAACCAGTTTGCTGGCTATAATTTTTGGGTCATCTTAATGTTTTATTAAAAAAATACTACTAATACAATTCATTGATGGCCAATTTCCTTGATATTTTTAATATTTGGTTTTTAACTATTTAAATATTTCTCATACAATCTTCGAGAAACGTGAAGATATCTTAATTGCGCGTCTGACTATGTTCAAGTGACACAAAATCATCTGCAAGTTCTAATACTTTGTAAATATAACTAGGGTTAACTTAACGTTTCACTTTAAAAGCTTATTTTATAGTTTTTTAAATTGTTCAATAAAAAATATGGATAAATAATAGTCGTTTTGTTTTAGTTCTGCCGTCACGTTTTAAGATTTTGATACATTATTCTGAATAAATATTTGTCTTGGTTCTGGGTTTTTCCATGTTCCGTACTTTGCTGGGATTTGCAGTCTTAAAATGTTGAGTCAAACAGCAAACATATTTGTTATATTTTTATTTATTTTACATCTACACAAATTGAATAATATGTAATTCTAAAAATAAAAATATTGATGTAGAAGAATAATAAAAGAAAAATCAATGTTTCAAATGATAACGAACAAAGTTTATACGTATTTGCATAATTCAAGGATAGGAATAAAAGAGAAAAGTTTTTGGATTTTTAAAGTTGAATTTAATGGAAATAAGATACACATTTTTACAATTCACTTGAATAATTATTTGATAAAGCAAAGAGAACTCAGTTAAATATATTATAGTTTTAGTACAGTAGACAGCTAGCAGACTGTAAATTATTCATAAGAAAAAATAAGTATAATGAAGAACATGAATTAAAGTATATTATGCAAAGTGTGTCTGTCCTTACGTTGTTCTGTCTTGACTATATTATGAATTACAGAGAGATTTTAATAAAATAGTATTTAGTGTATTTTATAGGAAAATTACTATATAGTTTAAACTTTTTTCTAAACATATGGCAATCATTCAAAATTTCTACAAAATAATCTTAAAAATAACAGATTTTTATACATTTTTGTTCGTTTATTTGGTTTTAAAAAGATTTATAATATTTAAATTTCGTTAATTGAACATGAATAATAAGAACTGCAAAGCAATGCTGTATAATTTTGTCATTTTTAGTGGATCATCACAAGTAAAAGATATTGAGATAATCTAAAAGTATAAAAAATAGAATCATGCTAAAATAGATAAAAATAAAATTTAATCATTGAAAAACTCGATATAAATATAATAAAATTTGTTTTCGGAATAACATACAATAAATATAAATATTTATTTTTACTCTTAATTCTTGGCAGAAAGGCTTAATACTAAAATAATATCACAGTTTTTAATTTGTAAAAATACCAAAACCAGTTTTGTTGTGTTATTATTTCAACTACAGACATATAATATGATGAAAAACTAAAAAATATTTATTTTTCTTCTTTTTAATTATATCCTCTCCAAAATGAAACATATGGATCTCCACAAAGTGAAAACTGTTTTGGAAAAAAATTTCAACCAATTCGGTTGATGTTCTGGTTTCAAATACACATGAAAGAACTTGTGAAATTTTAACCAGGTATGAGATTTGAATCCTAGGCTATTGACTTGTGAGTCAGATACGCTATCAACTCCTCTATAAAGGCAACAAAGATTACTTATTATTTAAGCTTTATTTTTTGCTGTGGCATACCAGTATACTGTAAAATATTTTTATTTTATCATTTTATTTAAATACGTGGTTATAGAATTGAAAAATATGTGTTTAATGAATACCACAAATATATATATATTTTAAAGATTTAGATGTGATTGAATAATACTAAACTAAAGAAAAAACATCCTTTCAGATATAAAAGAATTTACCTTTAATATCTCAATAAAAGTGTTGTTTAGTTGAAAATTTAATAGTCACAAATTCAACTATGTAGCTAGTAGTAGATATTTTCAAATGTTTTTAAAAATGCAAAACATTAAACCAAAATGAGTTCTGTATTATTTTGACATTATTACTCTCAAAAATAAGTGCAAAGTCTCTATTTTGTAACATATAGAAAAAAACACTACTCAATCGTGTATGTGATTTTCAATATTTAATATGTTTGATATTTTATTTAATAAAATTATAAAGAATAATGAATTAAGTAATAAAATGAACTTATTTTATTACCACGGTTAAAAAAATGTATCCATTAGTGTTATTTTATCAAAATGTGATACATGCTACGCAACGTGGACTATTAATAATAATAATCATGGTCATATAAAGGTAACAAAATTAAATATGCGTAAATTGGCCGATCCATCATGAATTTTATAAAAGGTACGTAAACAAACACTCTAAAAAATTATCAATAAACTTTCCATCGTCTTAAGCGTCAATTTGAGATGGAAAAGATGTTATTTTATAGCGTTTGATCATAAATATTGACAGCCCCCGTCTATAAGGGTTTATGTAAAAGACAAATATTGGCGGGGTTATAATTTATTTAGAAAATATATTTTTCAATTTTTTAACGATTTTTTTAAAAAACATATTAGTACTCATAAAAGGTCAAAGTTATTTTAGTGTTTTTAAAATTAGCTTAGGGAACTTAAATAAGAGAGATTATAAAAAAAAATGAACTTCCGACTTAAAATGATAGTAATATATCTGTACCTCAGAGGCAGACGGATGCAACTCCAAATAGTGAGTTTTTCAGTAGAGCTAAAAATAAAAGTAACATCTCTAAGATCATTCTGGTTTTTACATCCTTTTATAATTAAAAAAATTATAACCGAAGCATGTAGCTCTTTCATCTTTTAACCACTAAAAAATAGAGTTATAACCACTATTGATTCATTAAAAAGTCATTTTATGAAATAAAACAAAATATTAACCCATCAATCAACAGTCGCATATGTAAAAGTTATAACCAAAATTGACCATTTTTTTTAAATCGCAAAGGCAGCATGTGTATTATCTATTATACACTTTTAGTAATGTGATAGCTATGACCTAACTATCTCTTAACACGTAGGTTAAAAGGTTTGCAATAGAAAAAATACTCTTTCAAATTTCAATTTGACTTATTTTCATTAAAACAAGAATAAAAATTTAAATAAAATTACAGTACTAGGCATGCCTAATGATTACATGACAAAGAATATATTTTTGAATAAATTTATATAATATATTCATCTTTGAATTAGTATTTATTACCAATTATTCTTGGTTATCATATAAGGAATTGAAAAATATTGTTAATTACGTGATCGAAAAGGTTAAATTTAAGAAGATTGAAAAAAAATCCTATATTACTATTCATAGTATTTATTATGATAATTATCACAATAAAAGTTTAATAAACATAAAATGGCAATCAAATTCTCCTAAAGTAAGTGTAAGAAAAATCACCCTTTTAGCTTCAACATCCTCCAAACACCTTAAACATATAAGTAACATTAAGGATTCTAACAAATAAGGGTTATTAATCATTCAAAAACCTTTTCAAGACCACGTCCCGGATATAAAAATATATCAAAATAAAAATATAGACAAAGTACGTATAAATGAATCCAAAGGTAAGAAAAATGTGTTAATAATGTCAAAAAACAACCGCTCATAAGAAAACTTGTCAGTAGGCAATTTCATACTTTAATAGACTTTACTTCATAAATACCTGGAAACCAACATTTCAAAAAAAGTGAAATGGTTTTAGAACTTGCAAATAAACTAAATAACGAATATTTTTCTTTTTTTTTATCCAAAATTCTCTAAAAAAATTAAATTTAGGACTCAAAGTACAACTATAAAGCCAATGAATATATATAAAGGTAGGACGTGGAGTCTGTAAATGTAAAATTATGTATACATTTGATTTAGGTAAGGAACCAAATAAAAAAAATAATTTCCTGCCCATATTTATGCTATAGTCTCTAAAAAATTTACTCTTCATAAAATTATGTCTTAAAGGTAAGTAAATTGAAGTAATTAGACTATTTTTTTAACTTTTTTTTTCTTTTAACCATATCCGCTCCGAAACGAAGTATATGAATCTTCACAATATGAAGATTGTTTTAATTAATTAAGACAGTTTATTTTTTTAGAAGAATTTTTCAAATGTTTATTCATTTGTATTGTAGTCAGGACACGAGCCAGAAACCGTTGAGCTAATAATTGACAATTATTATTTGTATAAAAAAAAATTGAGATTAGTTGAATATTAAACTCTTGAAACGACATTTAGTAAAAATCATTAGATAATCGACTCTTTAGCCTTCCTGAAAGAGATTAGCTATGTTATAAAAATTCAGAAAGTATTGATATACCTTATTAAAGAAAAGAATTTAGAGAATAAAAAGTACGGGGAATAGTTTTGCGTGAAATTAGAGATTTGAATGAGTCATTGTACGCTAAATGTTAATAATCTACTTTTGAGTGTATATTTTGAAATAAAAACGCGTCGAAAAAAATAAAAGATTAAAAAAGAATTATTATATTGCGAATTATAAAATCTTCAATAAAAGAAAACATTAAAGGTTTCAACAAATTCTTTTTGTCTTTTGTAGTCGGGAAAATAAATTTAACACGTAAACTGAAAAAAGACTTTGGAAAAAAATTCAGACAGAGGATTGAAAAAAATGAAAGAAATTTCCTAACAGGTATAGACCATATAGTTTGCAGGGGCATGTTTTTCGCATTAAGTTTCTTCTGAAGTTTTTCTTAGCCGGCAGCAAACGAATGATGTTACTTTTATTAAACTTTTACTCGTTTTACGATACTTTTAATCCCGCTCATGTTTTATTTTCTACTACATTATTAAATTGTGTATGAAACTTTGCAGAAAACCTTCACTTTATTATATCTATGCGAATAAAACAAAAGCTCAAAAAATAAAACGTTTTATAACAAAATATTGAAAGCTTTAATTATTTTAAAAATGAAATATTCGGTTTATATTACGAGTATGTTGTCTGTATCATTCTGACAACGATATTTTTTTTATAAAAATTAAAGTAAAGTAAAAAAAAAATGATAAATAACTGGCTGTGCTTAGACAATACTTATAAGGATTATAAACAAATGCCATATAGTTTATATATTAGTAAAAAAGCATTGAACGTCAATTTTACTGAGATTTTTTTAATTTTTTTTAATTATCAGACCAGGAAAATGAAACACCAATTTGTCGGTCATCATGCACTTGAAGTTTGTGTTAATGTAACTTTGACAAAAAATCATTAAAAGACGTTTTTGTGCCTCCTGTAAAATTCGTTCTGTGAGGGTTACTATCTTTTACCTAAATATTTCTCCACAATGTGAAAATAATTTAATAGTTTTTTACGAGTAATAACCATCAATTATTGGCTCAACGGTTTTGAGTTCGTGTCTTGGCTACAATACAAATAAATAAAAATTTGTAAAATTTGCGAATTGTACGGACCGCAAACGCGTGACCCTCGGTTCGTGAGTCGGATACTACTATTAACTCTCATAAGAAGGCAACTGTAGCTTCTCCTAGTATCAATATGACTCAACTCCAATTATTACACACAGTTAATTGGCAATACTGCAAGAACACGCTCCTGTTTTATTGATTTTCAGATTTGTTTTCTATTGATAAAAGTTATTTATATCGTTAATTGGCCAAATATTTATTTAGTCTTTATCACGTCTGATATATTGTAATTCAAATTAATCTTTTAATGACATTATATAAAAAAAATCATCTAAGAAAAGTAAATTATTTCCTAACGGTCAACTAGACATATACTTTTAAATTTCCAAATAAAACATGTTATTTATATTTATATTTTGCCCAAAGATAGAGAATATAGTAAACTTTTCTAAAATTTATCAAAACTGAAAGAAAACTGCTTTAAATTATCTGTATTTGGGATGTAAGATATAATATACAAATATGCAAATTTGAGATATCGTCATAATGTAGTATATCTTTCAATACTATTTCAAGTGATATACTCAATTATGTTGTAGCTTTACTAGTAAAGAACAAAAATATATAAATATTACAGTATATTATATATTATCCGAGAAAAGCAACATCAACACGACATTTAACAGCCATAGTGTAAAAGTGGTGTTTTTGACATAATATTGTTTTACTCTCAAATACAGATATTGAAACGAATAACAAGAATCTAGTATAAATAAAGATGTGTAAACATACATTGTAAAACAATATATTTTTGAATAACAATTTTTTAGGCCAAACTTAATGTTAAAGCTTTAGTTTTACAGTAAAAATTCTACTGTATAAGAACTGTTCGTTGTTGAAGCATTATCCTGATAGTGCTAAAAACGACAATAAGACAATACATCTACTTGAAGTTTTCATATAACTGTACTGAAAATAGACTTTTAACTTTGTATTGTTTTAAGAGAAATATAAAAACAATAAACAAAATTATTTATATTTATGATAGTTATAAAATATTTATGGAGATATATTCATAATTTGATAAAACACAATTTAATATGATTTCTTAAAACAGTGTTGATATTTCTATATATGTATTTCTTTTTTAGTATTGGAAATTTATTTTTGTAACAAAAAAAAGGTAGTGTTTACTTCATTAAGTTATATAAAACACTTTTTTATCAACGTAGTAACTTAAAATACAAAAATAGGTGTTTTGGATACTTATTAAATTTCAATTAATATGTTGTTCTGATAGTATAAAATATTCTTTTATTAAAAAAACCGTAAAAAATCACATAGTTTATTTCGAAAAGTAAATGGTTAATAAAAAAATGATATATATATTGTATAATACTCTCGTATCATAATTTTTATCTATACTTATCTTAAATTTTACCGTTCGTTTTATTATTTTTTGTTCTATATGTGTATTTTTTATCTACATTATGATATACTTAATGTTATAAATTATTAGTTAAATTTGAAAAATCTCATATTCAAAATTCATAAAATGAGTCTAGATAAATTCATAAGATGTACTTTTTTCCTACTCAAATATGAAATTATACTATATTTATAATAGCGTTTTTTTGAGTTTTAAAAAGTATATTGTATATATATTTTTTAAAAAAATCGACAGGTTCGTAAAATTGCTAATAGGCTCCACTAGATGTTAAGAGTCACGGATGAATTTCAAACGGGCACCGTTTTCCAAATTTAATTATCCAAATTAAGCCATGTAAGCCCCTTTCGCTTCGAAACATAAAATAAAGTCAATTATTTTGGGTGGGGAGGGTTTTGCAAAGGGAACGGGGGGCTCAATCAATTAATGTATTCAAAGGCACGAAAGACCTAACGATCGCATTAATTCGTCACAAGTCGTCTGACGAATACGGCTCAATGTTTTATAGCGAACGGAAAACAGTTCAAATTGTTGTCTTGTTGATAATTAATCAATAATCCTAACCGATGTTCTCGCCTTTTTCAGTGGTGTATATGTACCAAGAAGGTTTACTATTTTTTATTCATAACTTTACAATGAGATAAAACCTATTGTAATTGACATATTTTTTTATATTTTTATACTGATTTTGTTTATACTGTTTTATAGTAATATGATTTAAAAAACTGTGTTTTAAAACTATTTTTCTACACTAAACTTTGTTGCTTTTTAGTGGTCATAAAAAATATTAAAAAAAAAAAAATTGTTTTTAGACATATGGCTATAAATACGAGTACATATCAGGCAGGCGTATATTATCAAAACAAGTCATGCCCATTTTTGGATTGACAAGGATTATGGTTGAATATCATTATGTATGATGTTTCAAATGAAGTCATGGTTTCAAAAAATATCAGGTCCACCAGTTTATTCTTACATCTTCATACAAAGATATTGTTTAAAACCAAGACTTCGTTTGAAACGTCTTACACAATAATATTCAACCTCCGTGTCGATCTGAAAATGGACATAACTTGTTTTGATAATATACGCCTGATATATTTGAGAGTTTATTGCTATCGTTTGTGGCTCACTGAAACCGTTTCTCATTGAAAAAATCAATCGCATAAAGATAGGCATCCTCAGTTATTGCTGTTTGGAATTTGGAAGGAATATCGCCATGACCATTCAATTTTAAAGCAATTTGAAAATGTGTATGAAATGTTATCGATATAAAAATAACTAACAAAATCAAAATGAAAGCAACAGGTTAGTAAAATCATACGTGAAAAAACTTATAAAACATTTTAAATACATTGTGTAAATTTTATTTAAAAAATATTTTTCAACATACTCGTATTTCTGAGTTTTATGTATATTGATGCGTTTGAAACTAAATGTAAATATTTTTGATGTAAAATATGATTAAGAACCATGCTATTATTTTAAATAATAGAATTTGGTATATACTCGTAAATATATATAAAAGAGTGTTTCACTTATTTGTAATATATTTTCATGTTTATCGTTTAATAAAATACCTACTATTTTTTAAATCTGGATGAAAGATAAACGGCGTACAAAAGTACCTATTATTCGTTCCTAAAACTGTTTGACAACTTAAAGTATTTTTCAGATAGTTTTGATTTACACTTACTTGATCATTTACCTGTTTTTGAAAGGTCCTTTAACAGCTACAACAAAAAAATATCACTTGTTAACACGAAACAACAGCAAATATAACAAGGTTGAAAAACATTTGTCGCTCCCGTGAGTGAATGAATAGTGACATCCGACTTACGAGCCGAAGGTCATAGGTTTGGGCCCCTTGCTGGTCGCAAATTTTACAAATGTTTATTCATTTGCACGATGCATAACAATGCCTGTCACAATTCAGATTTCTCCATGACTACTGGAGGATAGCAAATCAAAAGAGTTAACAGTTTTAGATATCCGGGGTTCACATCACGGAAGATGGTACTTCGCAAAGTGAGCAACATTCAACTCCATGAGAAATGTCTGGGACTCACAGTTATATTCGGTTAAAACCAAATGCCGCCTTTTCAACGCGTGCATACTGACGGTACTCTTCTATGGCTGTGAGTCATGACACGTTATGAAGTCTCAAAACAATCGTTTACTGAGCTTTGAAAACAGATGCTTACGGCAAATTTTGGGAGTGCGGTAGTATGACTATAAGCAAAGCAAGGTGATAAGGGAACGGACCATGCAGCCTCTCATTACATCCAAAGTGAAGATGAAGCGCTGAACTTGGCTTGATTATGTGTTGAAAAGGCTTGAATTGCATCTCAACTGGATTATATCGTCCCGGGAGGCTGATGAACACCATTTATAGAATGTATTCGGCGGAGTTGCGAGACGCAGGCATGACATGGGAGGATACAAGAGGACTGGCCAGTGACAGGGATTCATGAAGGTAGTATATTGTGTTCATATACTTCGGCTAAGGTGCGTGACATGACTCATTCATTTGTATTGTAGGTAACACGAACCCAAAACGGTTAAGCTAATAATTGGTGATTATTACTCGTAGAAAGTTACTGTCAAAACAATCATTACATTGTGCAGATTCATATGTTTCGTTTCGGAGCGGATATGGCTGAAAAAAATTAGACATTTAAAAAATACGTTTTGCAATTTCTAAATTTAATAGCAAAAATGATATTATTAACATTCTTTTTTTAATAATGAAAATAATTTCTTGGCTTTATCATAAATATCTTTTAAATCAATCTCGTATATATAATAAAAATGTTTTAATACTATAAGTTAAAAATATATAAATAGACAAACAATATATTACGTTGATTCAATCATATGACAATATATTCCGTGATAAATTATCAATACAATTATTGTGATAGTAATTTTATTAATATTCAGAGATAAGCTTAGTAAATAGGTAGGTCGATTGATAGGGGTTTATTATGTTTGCTGAATTACTTGTCAGTTTATCTTTTATTCCATATTACGAATTATCTCGAGTTATTGGTGTAACAATAGTTGGATAGTTTCAAAATTGTCTATACTCGTACGCGATGAATGTACAACATTTGAGGTGTTGTATTTTATGAATCTTCTCGCATCTGAGAGATAAAAAAAACTTAGTTTGCTACCTTTATTTCTTACACCGCAATACGTTTTGTCTTTTATACGATTTTGATTAATGATCACAAAGTTTATTGAAAATGTACGAGTGTAATGTAATAATTAGAAAAAATATAGTATATAAATATAAACAAAGAAAAGAAGGTAGGTAAAGAGTCGAATTAAATTGAGTTTACTTTTAATACTTTTTTAAAAGCTAAAAATTACTTTAATACTGAATATACTTACCAATTACGTTTAAAATATATTTATTCTAATTTTTTTGATCGTATGTTTACATATCGACGATGTTTAGGTAAAAGAGCGTAATCCTCACAAAAAAAAAATTAAGAGGCACAAAAAACATGTTTTAATGATATTAAGTCAAAATCACATTAACATAAACTTGAAGTGCATTATGGTCAATGAATTGATATTTCATTTTTATCGTCTAATTATTAAAAACAAAAGTCATTAAATTTGACGTTTGATACCTTTTTTATTTCCATATAAACTTAGTAGATCGTACTTTTTCAAAATCTAAAGCTCAATTTTGATAATAATTTGGTATTTTTGGCTTTATTCGTTTTAACAGAACGTGTATTTAGTTGTATGTGTTGTGAATCTCAAATGACAGCACTTTTCAAAAAATCTGTTGTTTACGCTTAATTACCTAAACAGGGTCAATATTGTACATCTATGTTTTTTTATTTTTATTTTGTTGTGTAAAAAAGTTCAAATTATTACAAGCATTATATAGTTCAATAAAATCATATTTAAAAATTAATTTATGCATTTACTATAATGGTTTGCGTGAAATGTATTATATATTACTAATAAAATTACCATATTCATAATACTATTATATAGATTACTTTATATATATTTATAAGTGTTTATGGATATATAATAATATTAAATATTGAATTAATACGTAAAAAAATACAACTGTGTTTTATTTAATAAGAAAAAGTCAACAAATGGTTAAACGAAAATTGTATTCACTTTATCGGATCATTCGATATGTTGTAAAATTTATGAGTATTTTGCGTAGAAAATAAAATAAATACGTACTGTTAGCAAAACATTATGTTTATGAAGCTAATACAAAATTTTGGCAAACATTTGGCACATAGAAAGAAAATATGCATAAAGAGAGGTTAATTAGACGTGAACTTAGTAATACAAACTTTAAGTGGAATATAGTTGCCATCATGGAGTCTAAAAGTTATTATTTTTTTACATTATATACTAAAATTATCATACTATTTTGAATAAAAATAGTAAAATTATTTTATAATCATATTATATTTTATAAATATCAGATTTACATTTCAATTAATAAATTCATTCAGTAGTAGTAAACAATGGGAACAATGATAGTACATACAGACTTAGGTAAATTATTCAAACTCGGACAGACACAAAATAAATCTCATTAAATAACGAAGCTTAAATTATCTACAGAGTCAAAAAATCTAGTAATAGATCGCCAATCAATATCTTGTATTCATCTGATTTTTTTTTGTATGAGGTCACAATATTTTCAAAAAAATTACGAACTTAAAAAACACATTTGAAAAACTAAGGGTGTCTCCAAAAAATCTTAATTCAACTATAATCTTGGCAGTCAATAATGTCTTAAAAGAGTATTTTCCAAGCGTTATATGACCAGTTTTGTATTAAATTTAATACAGCTTTATCTGTATTATACAAAAATGAAAATTCAATTGAATATACGTAATTAAATAAGCACTAAGTGCCAAAAAATAGAAAAAAAGAAAGTATGCATCAATGTTCTCTGTGCCACCGTCAATACCCTAAATTCATGTTTAAGTGCCAAAAAAAATATTTAAACTTTTATAGATATTCAATGATGGACCTGGGTGTAAAAAGTAGCATCTATATTTTTAAAATAGGCACTAATTTCCATTTGGTTTTAACTGACATTAGTTTTTTTTAGATTTGAAAACATTAAAAAATATGATTTTTAGATTGTATGTTTAATCCACTGAGAAGCAAATAACATTCATTAAAACCCTTTTATCTTGGATTCAGCTTTTTGGCACTCAGTGCTTATTTTATCTTGTGTATTCAATTTTTAAATGCTGTACTTTTTACTTTAAAAAATATCATTTCTCATAGTAGAATCTTTTAGACGTTAAATAAATAGTAAAAAAATTAACTCAATAAAACATTGCATTTAAATTAAATTCAATATTTGATATTAGTGTCCCCAAAATATATATATTATTCTTTATAGTTTATTAACCTAAATTATCGAAAATTCAAAAGTCTTAAAATAAAATTATATCCTACGATATATTTTTTTAAATTTCATATATGCTCTAAGATGGTACATATAGAATTATCATACCATGAAGATTTTCTTAGCATTTATTTTTTACCAGTAATAGTTGTTAATTATTTGCTCAACCGTTGCGGGTATCTGTTCTGGCTAAAATAAAAATGAATAACCATTTTTAAAATTTGCGAACAACACGGCTCTCAAATCTGTTACCTCTCTATGATTTTAAAAAATGCGTTACAAAACGATGAATCGAGTACAATAGTGAA
>JAPMAG010000286.1:0-10438 GCA_036584685.1 Rhyacophila sp. Rhy_31_5 | reverse complement strand
CCACTGTGAAGATTGTTTTGACAGTTGTTTTTTTTTACAAGTAATAATTGTCAATTATTAGCTCAACTGTTTCGGGTTCATGCTCTGGCTGCAATACAAATTAATAAACATTTGTAAAATTTTCCAACCAGCACGGGCCTTGAACCCGTGATCCTCGGTTCAGGGGTCCGGATGCCACTATCCACTCAACTACGAGGACGACATATAATGGATTCATATTCAGTTTTGAAATCTAAATGATTACTGTATTATGGATATAAAATCGTCATAACCTGATAAATTATGAAATATTCATTAATTATTACCGTTGCAACCCAATATTCAAAAGGATTTTTATCATTCTGAACCTCAATTTTCATACCAGATTTAATTCTGTCTATAGGTGTAAGTCCATTTTGTGAAATTGATGAATCGGGAATAGATGTGCCATGTTTCACAGTATTTTTCATCAGGGAAACAATGTTCTCTCGGTTCAGGTCTGATATCTCTGTTGGAAGTTCTATCATTTCATCGTACAGCCCGCACCATCCCAAAGTATGCACATCAGTCTTTAGTAAGTCACACCAAAAATCTGTTTCTGAGCCAATAAAGCGAATTCTTAGTAGATGCCCGCAAACCATAGTTATGCTAGCAATCCAGTAAACATTTGGGTCTTTCTTGTGAAGTATTTCTAAAAGCATTCCTTCTTTAATACCATTGTCCAGGCTTTGCTCGACCTGAAAAACATTTTTTATTCATCTACATTACATTTCTATATAATAATAATTAGGATGTGAAGTCAATTTCTTGAAACATAGGGTTTATGTGAGTTACATTTAAAAAAAGGTGATTGTTATTAACCCTGTTAACACTATATATCTGTAGGGGCCGTCTATGTACTGAAACTGTAAAGGATCTCTTTTATTATAATATATTAAGATAAATTAGAGGTACCGTTTGCAGATTAAATAGTGCAGCTGCTTATTTTAATACATACGTTTGGAGGTATAATTCTGCTTACACTATTAATTGAAAATATGACATAGAATACGAAAAAGAAATAGTAAAACTCACGTGAAGGAATGATTTTTCTGGAACTTCATCATCGATGGACGAATTAATAGCTAATGCACTGTTAGATGACATATTTTCCTTATTTTATAGCGTAAACTTCAGTTGAAAAAACTTAGGTGTTCCGAAATTCACAATAACGTTATCAAATAATTTAGTTTCCGTAATCTTTACGTATCAGAAAATGGAAAAGATATTATTAATAAATTAATTATCTAGCCCGTCCACTGATATCTCTGTCAAAGCGCTCGAAACCAAAATTGAAAATACTTACAATACGCGGTGTTGCAATCTTTTGTACACTGTATATAATACAGACTATAATATACAATATGTATAGACAAATGGAAAACGCAGTCAGTCCAACTTGTGAGTCATCATTATATGTACCGGTGATGATATCGACCCTGCTTAGGTAAAACGGCGTAACTCTCAGTTTTTTGAAAAGTGGTTTTATTTGAGAATCACAATGTAAACAACAAAATAAACGTATGTCAAAAGAAATTAAGTGAAAAATGGTGAATTATTATTGAAACTCAGCTTTAGATTCTGAAAAAAGAACGACCTTATAAGTTTTGTGTGTTATGAAAAATCGCATTACCTTCAATTTAAATGAGCTTTTATTACATTGGCACTTCATAACAGTCAGGATTTTTTAAACTTTTGGATGAGAAGGTTTAAAGTAAACCTATCTGTCTTAAGTTTGAAATTATTTACAGTAATGTTACTTACATTAATATGAAATATTAAAACAAAATGTTGAGATGGTATGTTATATTCTAGAATCACAGGTTTATCGAATAAAAGTAGGCAAAAGATGATTTAAATAATAAATAATATATGTTGAACTGATTGAATGTCAGTGCTGCCATTAGTAACAGTGGGCAGTTGCTCAAAACATAAGCCGCCATATGTAATCTCTATGTTATGACAGAGCTGTCACACGCGTCATACGTTATCGATATGCACCATAGTTGGTGAGAGTGATTTAGTGCTGAAACAAACATTTTCATTATTTCAATCGAGTGTTGTAAACATGTCTTTTTTTGAAGAAGCAACGTTTAAATATGATGTTAACCCGATTTCTGACAGTTGTATGACGAACCCTAAACGAAATAGTACATTGATTACAAATATTTATGAAGGTATTCCAGAAACTCTTACGTTAAACCTACTGAGTTGGTTATGTTTGATGCTATTATTTGCTGTTCTAAGACGAAGTGCATGGAATTACGGGAGATTAGCATTGGTCCAACATAGAAATAATTGGACACATTTATTTTATGGTAATGGCGAAAGTGAAAATTCACCCGACGTCGATCCTGCTGTCGATTCTCTTTCTAACATTGATGCCCAGTATTGTTCTTGGGTTTTAGCAATATTCAAATTATCAAGAGAGCAAATAAAATCCCGCTGCGGACCGGACGCCGTTCATTATTTATCGTTTCAAAGGCATATTATCACATTGACTTTTGTTATAACGTTGCTTTCAATTTGCATTATTTTGCCAATAAACTTCAATGGAACCCTGGAAGGAGACAAAAAAACATTCGGACATACGACCATAAGTAATTTAGAGCCGACATCTAAATGGCTTTGGGTGCACGCTTTAATTGGGATTTCATATTTACCCCTATCTATAATGCTGATGCGACGCTGCACCGGCAGAAAACCGCTTCCTGATTATGCCACCAGAACATTGATGATCACTAATATTTCGAGACATGACAAAGATACAACGACAATAAAGAATTATCTTCGTCAACTATTTCCAGAGGTCGGTATTCTCGATATTCAATTGGCGTATAATACGAGGAAGCTTTCTAAAATCGATCACAAAAGAGAGTTAGCGGTGCAAGCGAGATTGTTTTCTGAAGTCTACCTTAAAAGAACCGGTAAACACGTAACGGTCAAAACATCGATTTGCGGTGAGAAAAGTGATGCTATTGAATATTATACTGCTGAAGAGATCAAACTGACCGGGGAAACTGAGAGACGGAAAGCAAAAGCATTGAATGAACCTCTCGGAATCGCATTTGTCACGCTTTCTTCCCACCAAGAAGTTGAGCATATCATGTCAAACTTCCAGCCCACAATACTGCGGAAGTGGTTTTTTCATTATGCATCCGCACCGACAGATATTTTTTGGGAAAATTTAAATGTTGAACCCGGTCTATGGTATATAAGAGTTATTGTTGTTAATTTTTTTCTGTTCATTGTTCTATTTTTCCTAACCACACCGGCCCTTGTAGTTAATTTGATAGATGCTTTCTATATAGACAACGGTAAAGATACTGTTAGTAAAATAAATCCTTTGATATCTGAATTCTTGCCTACACTTTTGCTGTGGACCATGGCCGCACTCATGCCTGTCATTGTATCATATTCAGATGAATGGCTCTCTCACTGGACACGCTCTCAACAGACATATTCTATTATGATGAAAACTTTTTTCTTCTTGCTCTTGATGACATTAATTTTGCCATCTTTGGGCTTGACTAGTGCACAAGCTTTTGTGGAATGGACTCTGCAACGAGACAACGGCACCTATAGATGGGAATGTGTATTTCTACCAGATAAAGGAGCATTTTTCGTTAACTACGTTATCACATCTGCTTTCATTGGTACTGCTTTAGAATTGATAAGGTTTCCCGAATTATTCATGTATGTTTTGAATTTGTGTTTGATAAAATCCAAAGCTGAAAAGGCATATGTTCAAAAAGCCATTCTCTATGAATTTCCTTTCGGTGTTCACTATGCATGGACGCTTGTAGTGTTCACTATTACTACTGTTTACAGTTTGGCTTGTCCACTAATTACGCCTTTTGGCCTAGTTTATTTACTATTGAAACATTTTGGTGACAAACACAATCTTTATTTTGCTTACGGGTCCAGCGATATGAGCGGTGTTGACGGAGGAAAAATTCATGCAACAGCCGTTCGCATGGTGCGAATTTCAGTGCTTTTACTTCAAATTTGTATGGCTGCCTTGTCCGGTCTCAGAGGAGGTATGGACGCGAGAACTATTGTTCTCATAATGTTCACTCTTGTAACATTGGGCATGTTTTTCATGTTAAGTCCTTTTCCTAGTTGCAAATCGGTTCAGGTTCCACAAGAAGGCCAGACTCAATCAAATTCTAAATACATTGCCCCTGTTTTAGTTAAACCTTTAAATCATCAATTAACTTTGAATATTACATCTATTAATGATTATGGATCTTCAGACATTGGCGAGCCAAGTCATACTCGATCAACTGAAAATGTTGTCAATATATAAGTAAGAATAATTACTTAAGAGCAATTGATACATTTGTATATAGTCTATGATTGTTTTACTTTAACCAAATATTATACGAAAGGAACTGTGTAATATGGATCGATGAGGGATTTAAAAAAAGATTCTTGATTCTACGTTAAATGTCTTGTTTTTCTTATTGTTTGTGTTTTTACATATTTTGTACATAAAAACAATCTAATGCATTGTGCACATAATAACTCAGAGTTCATCATTTCATAGTGGTATACAAGGAAGCCCTTGCACCGTGTGCCATTTTAATCACGAAACTGCCCGCACATAAGTTTTCCTATACTATGCCTTGTCAAATAGTGATGCTTTGACCATTCAATTTAAATTATGAACACTGAAAACATCTATATTGTATTGAAATTCCATAGATAATTGTATTTTATATATTTTCCCAACAAAGTAAGCTTGTAAAAACAGACACAAAGCATATCTCTTTATTTCAGATAAAAAATACTCCAATTTTCTGAAATATTGAAATGTATTATTATTATTTTGAAAATATGTCGTGCGGGGTCCAAAAATATAAAATTAGGGAACACAAAGTTGTGTGCGGTCTTCCATTATCTCACTATGAATATTAAAATGAATTCTGTGTATTTAGTATTTCCAACTATATTACACCAGTTTTCATACATGAATCATCAAATTGATTAATTATTTGAATTATGCATTGTAGATTACATTAGTTTTATTTATTTTTAAATTATTCTAGATTAATTAATACGCCTGCTTACACCTGCTATTAGGTAGCCGGTCAACAACTATTTGTTAATTGTATTAACATATCTGTGATCATTTTAGTCTGACAGCTGTTCAGTGGATGGCGTATGCACTTGCAAATTGTAATTGTTGTATTCTGATTTCAAAACTGGCCAAAATATTCTCGTTTTCCACAATGCTTTTTCAAATTCAAGACATGAGCCCATAGGTTGAAGGAATGGTTGACAAGTATTACTAATAAGTTCATATAAATATGTCCACCTTCCTCACGGTCTCGGAGACAAAACTACTAGTACATCCTATCTGTTTGTTTCAATTGGTCCACAATTATAATTAGTCATTTTTTAAAAGCATAATCAATACAGAATAAACAAATGTTTGTAGATTCCAAAATATCATCCAATATTTCCCAACTTGAACCCGGGATTCCCGCATGATAGGCGTGCGCGCTACCAACTAGTCTAACGGGGATAATCGTATATCTGCACCTTTATATTTAAAATCATCCAAAATATACATACTTGTCTAGCAAACTATGTTTTAACTTGCTTATGGCACTTAATCTGTTAACACTTTAATTACCGTTCAAATTTAATTATTTATTTATTTATTCATTTTTAATTTAATTTTCGTTTGTTCCGTTTAGGCCGGTTACAAAATATTTATTCATTTGTATTGTAGCCAGGACACGGACCAGAAACGGTTGAGCTAATAATTGACAATTATTACTCTTAAAAAAAATAAACTGTCAAAACAATCTTCATATTGTGAAGATCCATATGCTTCATTTCGGAGCGGATATGGTTAAAAGAAGAAGAAGAATTTCCCAACTTCATTGCGTAATTTCAAAATTCAATTGTATTATATACTATGAAAATATTTAATAAATTAATTAATTTTTGCAACTTCGGGTTGAATCTTGTTATAACAGAACAAAACATTAATTGTAATGATTATGATGATGTTGAAACTGTGAAAATTTGCATTTGAGTGAAAAAATTCATTTTAATGAAGTTTATCATTTAGTATGCCCGGCATGTGTTTATTTTTAAACACTCATATGGGAGAACAAAATTTTTTCTTTATGCAATGCGATTTTAGTATAATGAAATATTCTTATGGTCCTACGAGCAGAAGTTATGTTGGGAATAAATCCGTATTGTAATTGTGAAATTATTCATTAGTAGTATCAGCCCATGCACAGCTAGATGGGGAATGCCTCTGTAAATGGTTCAGGAAAACGGTACTCAAAAATAACTTACAACATTTTACTTACATTATTCTTCACAATTCATCGGTATTGAAAAATTTCTTTTTATGAAGGCCTTCTTAGACTAAATATACAATAGTGTTATATTAAATTTATATTTAGAAACTTTACCATTTTGAAAATAGTAGTGATCCATAGAAATGCTGTGATTTTATATGAAATATTGTATCTTTATACATGAAGTTCATTGCGAAGCTTCCGATTCATTTTACTTTATTGATAATTATGTAATTGTGGGGTCACAATGATTTTATGAAATTCACCTAATACCCAATTCAAATAAATAATCACTTTTAAAATCAATATTCATCTAGGTTGCTTACTTAACTGCTTTCTTTTTGTAAAACATATCAGTGACGTTCAATTGAACTATTCTATTGTGTGTTTAATTTAACTAAGAATGGCTCGAGCTTTTGTTTATTTACTGCCCTAAAAGATTTTACAAACATTATTGTGACACCAATCTGTACTATGAATCTGTTGACTGATTTCACCAGTCTTTGAATAATTTCACATTTATTTTATCCTACAACTATATACGTGTCGACTTTTGTTCATCATATCTTGTTTAATCGAAGAAATATGTATATGTCTGCTCGTTTTCAGGTACTGGTTTTTCTAACAAGTTTTAGTTGTGCAAACGCATATTAACTCACATTTTTTTTAGTTTATGGCATACTTATTCGAGTCTCCAATGTTGTAACAAAATTTACTCAGTAAGCAAATGCCCAGTGTTGCATTAAATTATACATTTTACACTTTTTAAAATATTTTGTATAAATTAACGATAAGTTTGCATAGTAAATTTTGCGAAATTTCTTTAATTTATCATTAATTTTGACTTACTGATCAAAAAAGTACTAAGTGGAATAATATATTATGTAAAAATTGAATGAATTATTTACATTAGTAACTCGTTACACACGACTCTGCAATATCACACACTATTCAATATAATATATATTTTTTCAAAATCATTTATAAAATTTTCCATTTTAATGATTTCATGAGAATACATCCTCAAGTATGTACTTTCCCATGTTCTAGTTATTTTTATAAGTAATTTTAATATTTATCAACTAGAGAAATATTTATTCGAGCACATATTCAACCTACAGCCACTATTTATATATTAGGAATAAGATCAGAAGGTATAACTATTATTTGATACTGAAAAGTTTAACTCGACATTCAATCCTTGTATTATTTCAATATTACAGATTTTCCATTGACAATTGACAGTAGATAAAATGAATTGAAACGTGTGATTGATATGATGTTAAGAAATATCATAGTATCATAGTCTCCACCAGTTGAAAATATTTAGGCCGATCCGCCAATCTGGTATCTTAAATCATGAGAGCTTGGTGCATATTTTTTTCTTTTACAAATAGGTTTTTGGAAGTAACGATTTAATTAGTAATTATCTCCTATTGTAACATAATTAAAAAGTATTTCCTTTTTTTTATATTTGTACTAGGTTAATATCGCTTATATTTAAATGACATTTATGTATAGTTAAAGCAATGAAATTTTTGGAAATTAATAAAAAATTTTAATCGAAAGAAATTTTTCTTTTTACATAAATCTGCACAATTCTGAATAGTTTGAGAAACTTTCCCGCTACCATGACATTCTTCCAAGTGTGACAGGAAATTTATAATATAAGTATTTTGTTAGTGTGTGTAAGTTAAAGAGACCACACTTGTTTAACAATAGTCTTTTTGTTTATCTACTTATGTTCTTGAAACAATCCAAAATTTAGTGACAACTTAAATTTGACCTAATCAAGAATAGTATTTTCATTGTCAATTTATGTAAACCCAATTTTCATAATTAATCGACACAATGTTTCATTGATTTGAAGACATATGAATGGATGCTTGTATAAGTAAAATCTATAAAAAAAATTGCACAAAATGAAACTCTTCATTTGATATAAATAAAAAACTTTAAACAGTTATATTTTTTAAACATTAATAATATTTTAGCTTGAGGATTGTATATTTTTTTCAGAAATTGTCAATATTTTCTTTTCAAAATCAGGCAAATAAACCAAATGAAGGTTAATATTAAGTAATAAAATAAATTTGGTTTTTTGTGCATTTAATACACAATAATTTAATACAGAATAGGACATGTTTAATAAAAAAGGTTAACGAAAAAATGTTACAACTATTCCTCCATCCTAGAGGACAAATACATAAAATAAATGCAACCATTGAAATTCTCATGAAATTAAAACATACTTGAAAATTACAACGATTCCATTGATTTAAAATATTTAGGACAGAATGAACCCAATTTATTGGGCTTTTTTAGATTTGCCGAGCTTTTCATATTTGCTTTTCGATGAATACCAAAGACCAAATGGAATTGCAAGAGAAGGTAACGACATTAATGCAAAGGCAGCCCAGTCTAGAATATGCGATGAAAACTTCCTGTCATAGTCTCTGAATGCTACTATAGCACCTTCACCGGGTTCACTGCTGACGGCATACTGGAGCTAGAATAAAATTGAATTAGCTTAGCAACCAAGAGTGCAATTTTGATTATCGCTCCTGCTGCAAGAGGGAAGAAAGAAAAAAGAGGAATAGTTATATGAATTAAAAAAAATTAACCAACGACAGTTATTTTATTTAACTCCTAAAATAATGTTTTTCGGCAGAAGTCATGTTATTTTGCTTTGTAACTGAAATGCGTACACAAATAAAATCATAAGATATCAGAAACTACCTAGTATTTGAATACTTCAGCATTCATCCAAATTGAAAAATATTATTTCGGTATATTTAGTTATTGTGGAAAATTTTATTTATGAGGCTCGACACATGCTTTACTCAATTAAAATTAATATAGTTTAACCAAAAATATGCAATAGAGACTATAAATATTATGTTTTTAGAAATCAATAAAATAACTATTCTGCTACAAAATGACTATTTAGACCTCTACCTTATTAATGGGTTCTAGGTTGTTCACTTAAATAATTACCACCATGCACCTTGACTTAAATATGTCATTTGAAGTCCTTTCACCAAGGAGAAAAGACGCTCTAAATAAATAAATATACAAGCGTCCAAAAGTACATTCCCTACCTTTTTTAATAATAAGGATCAGACATATTGCCTGTTATTTTATAGAAATTATCTATTAATGCATAAAAAAATGTCTACACCACTTTCATTAAATTAATAACCAAACTATGCAATATTTGTAGTCATTTAAGTAATTAATATGGATAATTAAAGACTAACCTCGGCGGCTTCCTCCGACACCTTGTAGCTAACCTCTGCAGCAGTAAAATTGAAATAACCATACTTAGTAGGCCTCACTGTGATGACATGAGAAACGTTGGTTTGAGGAGGTATACGATCAATCGTAGCAGTTAATTGCCCGCCGACTAGTTTGAATGCTTCTGGATGAAATCCATCATCAACTAATTGGACATTCACTGCTGCAGAATTCCCAATGTTATAAATCGTATATTTAACAATTATATCCATATCTTCTACTAAGTACTTATTCAAAATTTGTTTTGATATAAGTAATCGGGCCCCGGCAACCTCTTCATCGCAATATGTCGTACACACGAGAGCACCAAATATCGCAAGAACACCAATAAAATTCATCTTTGATCTAAAATGTAATAAACATGGGTAATTAGATTTTTTTATGGATTCGCAAATCACAATATTGCAATTAGATTAGGGTTTAGTTTTAATTCATAAAATACTCACAAATTGGAACCACTACCGTACACCTTGACAAAGTTGTGTGACGTTTGGGACGAAGTGAAACGTTCCACTTTGTAAAACCGCTAGTTGCGTGGCTGACGGATTGATACGTATTCACTTTTAGTGCTGCCAGCATTAAAAAAATTGACGAGAGTATTACTTTTTAGCTATACTTTAACTTTTCCCTAGCGTTTTATTTTATATTTCATTCCTGTTATACTGGTCAGTATGCAATAAATTGTTGAAGAGGTATGTCGTGTTCCCGGGCATATCTGTCACTATCACGAATTTATCTTAAAATATCAAATAGTTGATGTTTATTCGTATAATAATGATTCAGAAACAAATATATGC
>JAPMAG010000285.1:0-16725 GCA_036584685.1 Rhyacophila sp. Rhy_31_5 | reverse complement strand
AGCTCAACCGTTTCTGGTTCGTGTCCTGGCTACAATACAAACGAATAAACATTTGAACAATGTTGTA
This sequence comes from Rhyacophila sp. Rhy_31_5, assembly GCA_036584685.1. Lineage (NCBI taxonomy): Eukaryota > Metazoa > Arthropoda > Insecta > Trichoptera > Rhyacophilidae > Rhyacophila > Rhyacophila sp. Rhy_31_5. The sequence continues at coordinate 16,658 of JAPMAG010000285.1, read as the reverse complement.
ACCAGCCCGGGCTTGAACCCGGGATCCCCGCTTGATAAGAAAAACACGACCTTATATTGAATTGTATAATACTTAATGTTTCCACGTTTTTAAATGTTTTATCATTAAATAAATTTATTATCAGCATTAAACATTATCAACAAAAAGTTACTTGAAATATGTATTATTGAAAAAATATTTTTTTTATTATTGTCAATCTATCCGAGGATCACCTTCCACGTCTTTAGCATTAGTGTGAGTGATATGTTTCTCTTAATAACATACTAATAGTTCTGCTATGTTCGAAGATTAGATACTGTTTACTGCTACCAATACTTTGCAATGTCATGAAATACACTCAATTAAGTTACTTTAAATGTTACTTTTTTCAAATCTTTGCAGAAAATATGAATATTTTATTAAAAAGCGTAGTTATTCAGTATTCATCTTGTGGCAATTATCGTCTTAATTTTTACCATTTAACCCATTCTATGCCGGCAGGCCGTGAATTTTTCAGCAAAACAAAATTTTAATCTCTGTATTTAAAATATTTGTTATGTGATGGTTATGGTGGTTTCCTAAGGTACGCGTGCAAGAGATGGCACGTACAACAATTTAGCTGGCACGTGAACGATTTACATATTCTTTTAATTTTTCTCTATAAAAAATGCTTCGGATAGATAAATGATAAATGAAAAGGACCCACTACAGAAGGGTGAATGAACCCATTCCATCTTGTCGGGCCGTGTTGTTAAAGGATGACATGATCTTCAAGTAATATTTCTTAGTTAAAACTAATTATAGCATAATTGCTGATTGCAGTTATGTTGATAAATAATATTAAAAAAAAACTATTCGGCACGTTAGACAGATGATAAATAATACATGGATTTTTTGGCACGCGTAAGTAAAAGGTTCCCCACCATTGTGATATGGCTTAGGGGCCGTCCATAAACCACGTTACACCCTTGTGGGGGGAGAAGTGACCACCAACGTCTACTTGGCTTTATAAAATAGGAGGGTGGGTAAATTTCTAATGTTACGTAACACTTTTCCTTCTCAAAAAGTGAATAGGAGATGATTATAAATTGCATTCCTATTTAACCTTATGCCGAACATAATGTCACAACTTGGTAAGCTGTGAAGTTTTAAGTAAAAATAGAACCTAAATATATTTTTAACGTATTTTAATTGTGTCTTAAATCATTACTTTATGTTTGATAACCGTATAATAATCGTATCCCTACATTTTTATATTTTAAATCATCCAAAATATCCAAGTTTGTCTAACGAACTACGTTTTAAGTGGTGCGAGCTAACTCGCTTCTGGCACTCAATTGGTTAATGTGGAAAGTTACGTAACCTTTGAGAGATGGGAGGGGAAGTCAATTTTAATGTCTACGTGGTGTCACATGCAGGGGGGGAGGGTTAAAAAAAGTAAGAAAAAACGTTACTTGGTTTATGGACGACCCTTAGTATTGCATAAGAATTCAATTTTGTCTTAAATGGTTATAAATCTTCTAACATAATCTATTATAAATTAAGCTACAACGCTTTCTAGACCATGCTTGCCAGACATGGTTTTATAGAGCACGTTTGGAAATGATACTTTGGTTATTTGTGATTTCGTAATAACTTACATTTTAGGTTGTTTTATTATTATTTGATTAAAAATGTGGATAAGTAATCTACTCTATTATGTATATTTTTCCTTTGCTTAAAATCAATCTTGCAATTAGCAATTTCAACAATTATCGGTCATACGAGTATATGCTTGATATAATACGAGTACTAGTCAATATGCGAGCTCGCTGTATGTGTTATTAGCCAATAGCGCATAAAGTCATCAAAAGTATCGATTTACGCCTTCCACGAGTGTAATAACCATAAAAGTAGGCCAGCGAGATATCAGCATTTTCCTGGGCTAGGAGCTAATTGCTCTAATTATTCAGAAATGCCGATTTTCTTTGCATAATATTCAATTATTGTAATTTGTGACCAGACCGAGTCACAAGAATATCTAAATGTCAAATTGTATGTAACTCGATAGACCATTCAGTATACACGCTTATTGAATCATCGACAGAGTACGATTTACACAGAAGAAATTATCAAATATTACTTAAGCACTTATTAAGACCAATATCGAGTACTTCAAAATTAATATATTAGTATTTTTTAAATAAATCATAGCATCATCAAATAGAGATTATCGATTACCAGATGAAGACTATGCAATAGAGCATTTTAAATCAGGTTAACACTTTACTTTCAAGTATTTGCGTTAACACATGGATGTCTGGTAATGCATATGCAGACGTTTTGATTTGTAAACGTAGGCGCCAGGCGCACATGTGAGCACCTTAATATGTAATTAATTAACATGAGATATCGTTCTTACAATTTTTTACTTGCGATTTGTTTGGTCTGTTATGGCGTGTATACACAAACGTAAAAATACCAGGGCGTGTTAATACTGTTAACTTGTCGATCGAGCAACTTTAAGCAACTTTTCATTTTACGTTTTATGGCTGACGAAGAAAGTCATAAAAGATTCAACTCTTAATTACATATTGAAATTATATCATACTGTATATATCAATAAATTATATTTTTGAAAACTGCAAATCGCTTTTCTCTATTAATTATGACGTTTTTTCTTTATATATATTTTGTGGAAAAAGTATACTAACCTATGTTATAATTTCATTATAACTGCTTTCAACCTAGTGTTAATATCAAATAAAATTATTTTTTTTCTTGACAAATTTTATAACGTACTATTTTATATAATGTCCATTCGTGCTATACTCAGTGTGCACCTTTTCATTTCAGATTACATCATTATCATTTCTCAAAGTGAATTTTGCTAAAAAAACTTTTAAACAAAAATAAATCGATAGTAAAAAGAATAATATATTTGTAAGTACACGTATAATTACACAATTTAAAATTACTAGAACTTAATTCTAATCACACCAAAAATAATCAAAATATTTTTTAAACTGACTACCAGCAATATATATATATATATGAACATGTGCATAAATGAACAAATAGCATGCCATGATTTGATTCAAAACGCAAAATAGTACCGTCGCAGAATCTATACACGAGCCAATTAAATTAAAGTCTATTACGTGCAATAAATACTTGAAAGATGCAATACTTTGTATCTTTGTTAATTATCACATTATATTAAAGTTCTTTATATTTAACAACCACTCGTTTGTTATAAATTGCTTTTTCTGTACGGCCATGATTTTTTTCGTCTAATATTATTTTGTTACATACATCATTAACTCAATATTATTTATTGACGTATTTTCTCATTAGTTAAAGAAGGCGAATTTGATTCATAAAACAACCACACAGTCTTCACTATCACGTGGCGAACGTAAGCAAACAAACGCGGATATACAAAAGCGTAAATATTTAGACTTTCATTATTATTAGACACTGGTTCTCATGGTCGTCCTTGTCTGTTTTTTTCTAACAAGAGGCCTTAATAAAATTGTGTATTTACCTGTTTCTCGTTTATTATCAAGTTACATGTTAAATATGGCATTATATATTGTTTTAAAAATAAAAAAGGGTAATTTAAAGGATCAACTACTTAAATTACTCAAATAAAAACTGACACATAAAAATATGAAAGTACACTTAAGTAAAAATAAATACGATGTACGAGTAGATCCAATCCCGTTATAATGAATCCCCAAGTAACAAAAATTTCAGTGTAACGATTTTTTGTACTGTAGAACAAAACAAACTGTTTATATAAAGTAAACTAGACACAACTTCATTTTAAAATAGTTTAGTATAACATAAGTAATAACCATGTTCTGCGAGTATGTTTTTAGAATTTTTAATATTACTTTAAATACTCTAACAATATGAATGGACAACTTTTATATAATTTCTTCATTATTCGATATGTCTAAATATCAATATAACGCAGTATTTTTAACGGTCGCACAAAAGTATGTATAATGAAATTTAAGCTGTACTGTTATAATACATTAAATAATGTACATACATAAGTTATTTTGGAATACAAAATAACACGCTAATGAGAAAAAATGTTTTTTTATTTTTGCTTCAGCGTTACTATGCAGACTCGGAACCGATATTAGAAGAAACCCCAAATATTAAACACCGTGACGTGACATAAGAGTAAAATAAAACTGAAGCTATTAAAAACTCCTAAACCCAAATTTATAGTTATTTTCGAGATTCATACTCGTGTATGACTAATTGTATATACGAGAAAGGCAAGAAAATAAACGTATTGAAAATAAAGTACGTCGAAAGTCTCGTAGACAATTAAAACAATGAAAGTGAGTGTCGATTATTAAAGATAACAGATTACTCCTGTCTTAAAAATATTTGTTATTTGTTCAGTGCGGTATTAGTAGATAATAAATTAATACACGTGGTATTATTATATTTCAAATTAGTATATAAGGCTTATCACAATGAAAAAGTTACCCACCCTTGCAATGAACATTTCGAAGAATCTGTAATCGGAAACCCATGTACTCACGGCTGGACGACGTGCCACTAAGCCACTATTAACAATAAATTGTTACGATACTCGTATTCGTTTTCCGGCTGTTTTTGTTACTTACACATAATATTTAAACAAAAAGTAAACTTCAACCTTACAAGTATGTTAGCCTTCGTTTCATCCACTTCCTTTGACATTGAAAGTACAAAAAATGTTTATTTAGTTATCGATTGAAAACCACACGATTTTTTAGACGTCGAGTACTTTATTTGGATAGATCGTTTTTTCGATTCGATTATATGTCAAGCATCCAACATAGCCCTCCATGCACAAATTGTATGTAATGTGAGTGCTTTTAAAGCAAGGCAACTTGACTAGGTGGATTGCGTTCCTAGACCACTGTAAAAAATGCATTTTAATGAACTCCTTAAACAATTCACCCCATGATCCGCCCTCAGAGAAAAATCAATAAAGTTATAAGAGATGCAGAAAGGGTTGAGTTTCAATGACTGAAGGAAAAACTTTAAAAGCAGAGCAACCTGGAAGCAGTCGGCAATGGACCTGAATAAATCATACTGTTTTATTTTATTTACAACATTGTTAGTAATAATACTAGTATTAAACTTGTTTTCATTAAAATAGGTCGTATTTAATTTTTATATTATAGTTAGTACCATATTTCCAGTATATAATAGCAAATTATCTATAAAATCAATTGTCGTAAAATTCCATAATCTTATTGAAAATAATGTACCGTGACTAGAAATTGTTCTCGATTATCATTCTGACGTCCGGTCAGTAACTCAGCGCATAAATTTATAAAAACGTCAATCGAAGTGTCAAGGAATTCCGATCACTCAGCAATTAGTAGTCACAATAATCGATGAAAACGTGTCGATAAACTTTTAAATATGACTAGCTTAGCAACAAAGAAAACAAGTTATTTAATATATTCAAACGGAATAAGTATATTTGAGACTGCATTCACAATTACGCATGCGGTGTGTGTAAAAATAGAAAAGCATACGTTTTTTATCAAAATGGTAAAATGACTCAACAGCTGTTATCGGCTGTATTGTGAGCATTGTTTGTTATTTCGAAATTGTTTTAACAATGGTAAACAAACACTGTTCATTGCATAGTTTCAAGATAGATGGTTATTTTGACAATTATTGCTGTTTTGTATTCGAAAATTTTGAAGTAATACAAACATTATCATTGAATTCAAGCTCGCATTACACATTTGTAATAATGAATCTTAATTTTACGACAAACATAATAAACGTAAAGTTGCAAATTGTGAAGATATTTTTTTTTCCTTTGAGATCAAAAGGATAAGATTTAAGACCCAAAAATCCACATCTAAGTAAATTGATCGGCAAATCATCAACATGTTATAAAAAGTACCCACAATGTTTGACCGTCTGCTATGTTCTGCCGCAAATTCGATTCCGTCTAACCATCGAGTATCTTCATCTGTCTTTTGCTTTTTTTCTATCTCACTAAGCGTAGAAATGTGATGGATTTTTTGATATCGTACATATGTGTAGTGATAGATAAGTAATAGATACTTAACAAATAAAATAAAATTGAGTTTTTTAATGATGCAAGCCGATTGCGATATCTCGCCCAAAAAAAATTAGAACTCCGATAGAAACTGTCCAATCCAAGCAGATCAGGGTATGTTTCTTCACAAAATATATTATTTTTCTATCATTTAAAGCGGTTCAGATCGTGGACCATAGATCAGACAGTAGATACGGCCTGAAAACCAATATTTCGTGTCCCTGATTTATTCATTTGAATTTGTAGACAGGGCATAAACAAAAACTGGTCGAGTTATTTTTAACCATATCTAGTTCGAAACAGAGTATATGGATCTTCACAATATGAAGTTTGTTTTGATAGATTTTTTACGAGTTACAAAATTGTCAGTTATTATTCCAACCTATTTGGTACATGACCTGATTCCAAATGCAAATGAAAACACTTGAGCAATTTTGTCAGCTACGGGATTTGAATGGCGGCTCATAAGTCGGATGACTGTTAAGCCTATAATTAACAATTATTACCTGTAAAAACTGGTTCGAAAGAATCTTTGGATTGTGAAGATTGTCTTGAATCGTTGCTCTATTTAGGTTGATATGGTTTGAAAAAACAATAACAAAGTTATATATCCTCAACAAGTATATTTTTAAATTTTTGTCAGCCTTGGAATTTGAATGGCGGCTTATAAGTCGGATGAGGATGACCTTATACGAGGGTTAAGTTTATAATTGACAATTGTTACCTGTAAAAACTGGTTTAAAACAATCTTTGGATTGTGAAGACTGTCTTGAATCATTGCTCCATTTAGGAGGAGATGTTGTGTGAACAAATAATAACAAAGTTATCTTCAACGAGCATTTTTATAAATATAGTAAAACTACTGAAACACGTGTTTTATAAAAGATATTACATAATTTATAAAGACAAAATTATAAAATTGTTAGATATAATAGTATACAAAAATAAAAGATAAAACATTTACTCTATTTTGAGACTTAGATAAGAAATTATATTATTGTAAAATAAATTCAAAAACCAGCGACGTAAACCAACGAATCCTTATCTTAAGAAATATGAGGTTAGCAGTTATCTGAGATAAAATGCGTGATCAACAAAAATAGTATCAGTTTTTTTCCGAATATCACAATTTTTATCATTGAGTTTTTATTATGAAAAAATACATGATTAATAAATTTTCCATTAAAAAGCATCACATACTAACACTGTAACTCCCAAATTCGAAACAAACATTTAGGCTGGACCGCAATTACATACGGTAAAAGACGCGAAATAGTAGTGTGATATTTTGATCATTGTCTTTATGATATGATAACACGTAGATGTTACGAAGCTACTACATAATAACACGACTCATTTCAAAATACATATTTCCCCTAAAACGTAACAAATCTGTTTTACGTACTAATGAAAGACAATGTTTCCAGTTTGAAATGTTGAATATACCCACTCAATCCAGGCTTTATGTGAACGTTTACAAAATTCCGTTTAAATGCATTTTTTTGTACATATTTAATGGTATTTAATCTTTCAAATAAAATGGAGCAAGTTTTCTTTGCAATTAATACCATATTGAAAAAATACTTTTGTTTTAATAGTACACCGAAATCTTTTAACACGGTTAATACGTTCCTCGCAATACCGTGTAAAAAAGTATACTAAAATAAAAATAATTGTGGATAGGTTCCTTCTACAAAAATAAAATTCATTATTGTATGTTGTATTTTGTATTTTTATTTTATTTTAAAAAAAATACTTTAAAAAATCTCACAAAGAATAATCACTATCAGACAGCAGAACCAAGTTTACCCACATTTGGTACGACATCGCTTTGATCACTTGAAATATCCAGAGCCTGTGTAATATATTTTTTTCAAATTTTTGATTTACTGGATTTAAACAAAAATTCTGTTATCGATCACTGTGACTGTTTTTTTTTGTGAGTTACTTGTATGACTCTTGGTGACGAGCCATGCAAGCGATCAAATCACGTTGAAAATGTAAGGCTTCTACGTTGTGGTGCGCATAGTACTGAGTAGTAAGTACATGCAAGAGAGGTAACACCGTGTTAGTTAGAAACGTGTAAAATGGATTCTAGTGTGTTTACTTTGTATAATCACGCCAATCGAACATACATATTTACTAAAAAATCGTATTTGTTAACTATAGTAGCTGGGTGTTTTAAAACTGGATATCAAGTACAAAATAAAAAAAGTACATGTAACTATCTATATTACTTTAGTTTGAAGATTATTAAAATGTTTCTGATTTGTAAAAGATTATAGAATTTCTTCGATAAAAGTTGGTTAGTTGCCATATATTTATTAAAGATATATCAAACGAAAATGTTATCAATAAACTTTATAATGAAATATTTTCATAAAATTAAAAAAAAAATTAAAAAGATGTAACATGAAACTTTGTTTTACAACTCATTAAATCAGTGGTTTTCGCGGACCCCCAGGAGCCTTTATGACGCGATGGAATCCGTCGCAAATTAAAATTAATTCGGGTATTTGTGGATAACGTCAGGGGTTCCGCGAAAGGTCTAAATAATTATGACCCATTTTCATTATTATGAAAGCTTATGAAAAAAAGCTCACAAAATGACAGTAACCATTTACCATTCAAGACATCAAAGTTAAATTTGAATTTTTTTTTATTATGCAGTTATGTAGAGTTATTTCACTTGGGTGTTCATGGTCAGGTTTTTGGTATAAGAGGGATCCATGGGCATAGTAAGTTTGGAAACCACTGCTTTAGAGTTTAGTTAAACCTCGTTTAACATATTGATTATTACTGATTCGATATAACGCGATCTGCTAGAAGATTAAAAGAGCTCAAAATTTACACTCGTTCAAATTATCGCGCTATTTCATTGATATAATACCTTTATTCCAAAACATTAACCAATCATCAAATGGTGACAAATCCGTCGTAGCTTTCTCTATTTATCATGTGTTGAAATAACTTCGTTTAACGCTGTTTTATTTGAAGGTTTCTCGTCTTAAGACTGCATCTTAAGCGCTAAATGAGGTCTTAATATAATTACAGTGCTTCATAATATGAGTGATGTATATCCAAAGTAAACTTATTCCACTTCAACAAACTTGTGGCAAATGTCAAAAAAACTGTTTACGGTGTCGATATCAGATATTTTTTGTTATCTCCATTCCAAATTGCACTTTTTTTTAAAAATGGATATAATAAAAAAAATATGTAATATCAACACCGTAAACAGTTTTTTGGCATTTGCCACAAATTTGTTGAAGTGGAATAAGTTCACTTTAGAAATACACGCTCCATATATCCATTTACAAGTAATTCAATACTGATTCAGTTAAGATTTGCACTGTCGTGAATTTTAATAAATACACGTACCAGTTAGCAGGTCCAATCAGGATTCAATTGCTAGCACAATAAGCTTCTCAAACGAGGGTTAAAAAATATCGCCCGATTAACGATTTACATTGTGCGTTTGATTATTCAATTGGTTCAATTAGAGTTATACATTTTTTGGACAGCTTAATTACTTGGGAACATCTTTAATTCGGCAAATACATTAATTAGCGGGTTACTTTGATCAAGTAACTAACTTCGCATGTCTAGACGCCAACTTAAAAAAAATAAACTTTATTTTCGAAGGAATAATAATATTACTAACTATCTGTTAGAATAGTATCAGTTTGCTCAAGCGACGCATCGTGGATTAGCTAAGATAGACAATTTATCGTCGTCTCTCTTACTTGTGAGTCGAATAAATAATGTTGTCAATACATTATTTACATTAGTCGCCCTCGTAGGTGGATGGATAGCGCATCTGACTAACGAGTGGAGGTTGAAACCAGGACATGGACCAAATTGGCTGAGTTAATAACTGACAAGTATTACTCGTAAAATAAATCTCTGAAAACAATCTTCACAATCTGAAAAACAATATGTTCCGATTCAGAGCGGATATGGCTAAAAAAAGAAAGAAGAAACCAAGATAAAAGATGTCACCCAAATTAACAGCAAAATTACTATTATTTATTGATTTATGAGCGAAAATATGTATTTGATACAACATTATTAACAGTTTGCAATTTGTGTGCAAAAGCTACATAATCGAATAGATAATCCACAAGTGTTCGTAAATATAATACAGACAGACTTTCTTGTCTCAACCCAAGATAAGCAAGTCATATAGCATACTGTGCGTTCCGGCTGCATGCCGCTGAGACTATGTGTTCGCTTATCAAGTAACGTTTGGTACAAAACAGTGATTATACGATGAATTTAAAATTATGTATTATTTTACAATCATGGAGACTGCCCAGATTTTGAGTTTTCAAGTGCTTAACTCACTTATAAATATTTAATAAATTCATATAGAAATAATAATATGTTTTCGAAAACAAAAAAAATAACTCTCATTGACGCTCTAAACTAACTCCAATAATACAATAAAGCAAACTTTAAAATTTATATGTAGCAAGCGGACTTCCGAAAATTATTCCTTTAATTTAGACTCATATCCTAGATTTTTAAAATGTCACATTTTTTCCTCAACTATATATAAGCATTTGAGTCCATTATTTAAAAACGCACGCGCCATCTACCAGTCGCAGTAGGTGGTAATAATACAAATTTATGTATGTTTAGTGATTTTAAACTGTTTGTGCCAAAAATCTACGGAAAAAATGTTCTCCAAAGTATTTTTATGTTCCACGGCGTACAAGCTAAAAATCGTTGTAACTACGTCATTTTTTAACCTCTCGGCCAATTAATTACCAAGCCAATTTTTATTACGATACTGTACAATTTAGTTTTTTTGTTTAAATAAAGTGTATGTTAATAATACAATATTTTATTTGGCAGTGATTATCAAAATTTTATTATACCATGTACTATCACCATTGATCAACTTAGGAACAAAATCTCTCGAAGATATTTCTAGTAGTCCTTTTACCGATACTTAATTTATCGCCGTTAAGCAATTCATATACTATTTTAAACTTAAGCGTGGCCATTTAACCAGCGCAAAAATACTCGAAGGCGCCATTATGAGCGGTCGGTCACCCTCTGGCGTCGCAAGAACGAATATTTTCCTCACGTAATTTTATATCTTCCGTCGCACAAAAGGTTCAACAATGTGCACCTCAGTGGTAAAAACAAAAAAATATATCACTGTCTGGCTTTTTGCTTTATCAATACGCCATGTTGGTATGAAGTGCCTTTTCAATATCAAATTCATTGGATTCAAATTACGACACCACACAAAAACAGTGAAATTATCATCGTAAGAGTTTCTGCACCTTGTTTCTATAGAGCCCATGGAGTATCAAAAGGTTGATGTAAAACTCAACATGAGATTAATACATCAAATTCGTAATCAGAACCATACTGGTCGTGACCGTATTGGTAGCGTGACCTTTTATCTTTTCCTCAAGATAGAACATCTACTTATATTATATTTAACCGATTACGATACAAATCAACTCGCACAACTTAAAATGAAGTTTGCTAGAGAAATTTGAATATCGTGCATGATTTTAAATATGAAAATGAAAAATATGATCATTAAAATTAAGTCGTGACAAAGAAATAGTACGTATAAAGCTCTACTTTTTGTTGAATATTCATACTTTCCAGGTTGTGACATTACATACATAAAAGGTAAAGAAAAAGCATATTTCTTCATAGATTTTATCTATTAATCTCATCAGACCTGGATCAATAGTGATAGTGGTACAAGTTTCAATTTTGATGCGTGGAAATCAAACAAAATGTTATCGTGTTTGAAGCGCCAAAAACTAACTCAAAACTATCATATATTCAATCCATGGAATCAGAGAGACTGGGCCGAGCATACATGCCTCACTGCGAAAGATGCTAGAGCGCTACCGTCAGATTCTTTTCATTTTTGGTACCTTTTTTAAAATTGTAACCGTGAGTTTCTGAAAACGGGACACGAAGCTGTGCTTGGGGCAACGGGACAGGCAACCTAAAAACGGGACGTCTCATTCAAAACGGAACGTATGGTCACATTACGCATTGGTAATTTAGATTTACTCCAAACTGACCAAGTTTGTAAAGCTTGACGTCAAACTAGTCCCGACTGTACAATCAAATTGTTTCAGTAATTAGTATCTTAAAATATTAAATAATATAATCTGAAACACTTGGTATTGATAACGTTCTAATCAAGAGAACGCAGATACAAATTTACGCAGCTAGGTTATTATAAACAGGCGATAGTATATATAAACAGAATGAACTCAATTTCTGTATACGATTCAGCCAAAAATCTTGTTCAAAATTCCACGTTATAGGCTTCAACTTTATACAACACCAATTTTAACCTATCTATGACTATGGACGTGCATATGCGTCCATTTATAATTCGCTTTGTAGAAGGATGGGTATATGTATATGTACGTCAAGAACCAAGCAATAAAATACTCGTTTATTGTTAATAGTATTTCATATTTTTAATGAAATTCAAAATTTAAAGCGAGATTAATGAAAAAACTTTTACCCAATCGTGAACCGTAATTTAAAAACTCACTTTAATATGTTAAATATCGTTTTGTATGACTCGTACCATATCCTTTTTAAACGTCATATCTAAATTATAATTTATAAAAGTGACGTCAAAATCCTTTGGCAAAATCAATCTCAACTAATAAGAGAAGAGTAATGGGCGAGGGTTCCCGGCTCCGTAATATGACTCTCGGGTGATGAAATTTGATGGGCAGACGTCGAATGATAATCTGAGCGGTAAACTTAACTTAGACGCCGGACGTCGACCCACGACGCTATTTTCATTCGACATCGACGACAAATAAACCTACCGATGCGTCGTTTCACGACTGCATGCTAGATATTTATATTAGTGTGCATCTAATGACAGCGTGGCCTTTTGTTTCAATATCTTATAGAGATACTCTCTGAGAGTAACAAATAAATGTGGCTTTCAAGTGAAAATTCTTCGAGAGGTTTATTGCTCTACAGTTTTTTTAAACCTTTTGAGGGAATTAAAAATATGCTGCACTTTTTTTGTAAGTAACAAAATTCTAAAAACAAAAAATACTTTTTTTTTCATTTAATAGACTTGAATATATGTTGTTACCTGAAATGTTGTATCCAAGTTCTACCAAACCTGATCAAGTATACTTCCTTTTGTGGTCCAAAGGTTTTTATGGCATTTTTATGTTTCCGCCGTGAGAGTTCTCATGAAAAGTTAAAACAATCAATTATTTACACAATAAAGTTGAAATGTGAATAGTATCAAACAATTTTTGTCGTATATTTAGATACACATATTAACCTTTTCTGTGTCAAACATAAAGTCACAACTTAGCGAGCTGTAAGTTTTTTAGTAAAAATACAACCTTAATATTTTTTTTAAAGTGTATTATATGTTTCTTTGTTTTTAATGATCATATTATAATCTTATTTTTACGTTTCGATGTTTAAAATTATCCAGAATTTGTACAGCAAACTACGTTTTAAGTTTTGCCAATTAACTTGATTCTGGGAATTAATCGGTTAAAACTTGCTCTTCAGTTCTTAATTAATATTGATTCATTAAAAATCAGAATATAAACCCAAAAGGTTGAGCCAATAATTAATAACTATTAATCGAAAAAAAAACATTGTTATGAAAAATGCATTCTATGAATGTCTCCAATGTTTCACGTCAGAAAATATATGAGAAAATAATGTCTTTTACATTGAAATAGATTACAATCATATATATTTCATTACTTTTGACTACGCCTGTATATTTTTATTCTTAATCAAAATATCAGCCACAGACGCTCAGTCAAGAACTTGAGTCGATTCTAAAACGGCCACCAAAGATATTTCTAATTTTAATGCATATCTATTAATACAGTTTATATTTATTATTTGAGGATTTCTGTAGAGTGACTTTATATATGGACATATGGGAATGAGTTTTATATTTTTGTTGTAGATTATAAATAATTCATAAAATATTCTTATATATTAAAAAAATAGCACAATCTGTGCTAAATCTTATAATTGACTCATTATTGTTGGCAAATATTTACTAAACGACTTGAACACACGTGCTAGTATTTTCAACGTCTTAATTTTCTTTTTGTATAAAAAAAATAGTTTTTTACTTCAAATCGCCAGCCAGCTACGTAATACGTTGGTATGCGAAAAACAGCATAGTAATTAATTTTAAATTTTCAAACAACTGCTGGGTGATGAAAACAAGGCAAGTTAATCTATCAAAATATGTTATTAGTAAAATAACTCATTGAGTCTATATCGGTGGTTGTCAAACCGTCAATCGTAGGCTATCGGTAGATCACAGCAGTATTTTCAACATACAGTGCGAAAAAATATTATCTTCTGTATATTATTATGTATATCAAATAACTATTGAAAATAATTTACTTAGATTGGTAAACATATTATGAATAAGTATCGTATCAAATAATTTAAATAATAAATTTAACTCTGATGTTATCAGATAATACGATAGAACAGTTTCTAGGATTTTTAATTTTATCAAAACAATTGTGGTTGCTAGTAATTTGAAACATTTATTTTTTTAACAGTGACTAGGAACTTCTACAAACTTTTTTTGTGTTGGCAGTTTCATGTCGGAGTACCGTAGGTCATAGCTTTATAAGCGAAATATTATTATCATTTTTAAAAACGTATTAAATTTTGATTTGTATGACATAGTTTCAAATAACAATTCATGTCTCTGCGCATTTAATATTATATTTTAAATTATGCATAATATTTAACGTTGACTTGTAAGTTAATCTGTTGAAAGAGTTACTTTCTTATGCTTTTAAACAAAGCTTTTGACTTAAAACTAAAATTAATACGTATTTTTTAATAATTTGTTTTCAATTTTCCATTGGATCTCCTTCATTGATTTGGCGTTTTCCGATATATCTATACCAATGTTTTTATTTTCAATGTAATTAATTTTACTTATTTTAGTTTTTAATAGTAGTTAGTTTTATTGTAGATATGTTTTTAATTATTAATGATTAATGTTATCTCGTACATTCATAATTACGCAGCTGTTAAACACTTTATATTTCACAGCTTATTTCCTTTCTTTTGGTTGACATAACATACAAAATTTATCTGATGGAACAATTCAGCATAGTGCCTAATCTACACGGCAATTATGGTAAAAGACGCTATTTAATTTGTTAATTTAAACGTTTTGTGTTTCGCCTTAATCCGAATATTATTTCACACTTACCACTGTAAACACTTGTCTGGCAAAATAAACCACTTTTTATGAGCGGTATTTTTAGAAGAAAAAACATATCTTTGAAAAGTCCAATAAAAAGCGCCAAAGCATCATGCTTTAGAAAATAAATCAATCTTGATTATTCTCGTCAGTAAACACATGAAAAGTAAGAAAAATTATGAGCATTTTCTCGAGTATAACTAACGTGCCTTGGGTATTACCTTTTCACACCGATTACTATGAATCTACGTTAAAATGAAAACAATTAGTATCTTATTTAATTGCAAAATATTTTAATAATGCACAATCAACAAATTTCTCTGGGAGTTAACAAAGAGACACTTCCAAATATTGTAGAACACTTTACGAAAAACAAACTTATTTCGACAATAATGGACTCAATCTATGTGTTATTTATACGATATATTTAAATAAAATCGAGTATATTTTCTTAGTTAAAACTGTCTATGCCATACCTGAGCAAGTGGCAGCTCGCTGACCGGATCCAACCCTAGCCGAAATTGTATCCGACCCGCGTAGCATTTTACAAATTACTTTAAATTTTTAAAAAATACGTATGTATAATTAAAAAACAATACATTTTAAATTTGTCTTGTGATCGTATACTACTAAATTTTCTTTTCCCTCTTTAAATTGCACAATAAATACACGTTTTGGTTTCAAAGTATTACTTTTAGTTTTTAATGTGGCTCGATAGCCGATGTGTAATAGGTATCGTGTACACACAAAGTGTTATATGATTAATTTATTTATAAAACTCAACTTGATCATAGTTATGCTAAAATCACCAATCTACAATTTGAAACACACGTGTTATGATATTAATCATAAATACGAGTACACCGTGTTGTTTTACATTTTATATCGATCAAACACGCGGGTGCCATACAAAAAGTCTTGCAAATGCATGAAAATACAATTTTACTAACTATCACATTATGAACTTTTAATAAATAGTACACATTTTGTAAAATACAAACAACCACAAACTTCATCGGTTTTTGGTAGATAAGCAATTAATAGGCTTTAAATAATCAATTTTAAAAAATCTTTTATTATCCTTTTGTCGTTTTTGTGGTGTACGAGTATTTGCTATTTGTGTAACTTAGCCCAATTGATATTTAAATTGTATTATTATTATAAATTGGCGCTACAATCCATTCAGGTCCATAGCCAACTGCACAGCTTCTCTTCAGGTATCTCTGTCTCTAGTTCTTTCTCTCGACTAATTCAAACTAAACATTTTCGCTTCTCTGATTACGTTGTTCATTTATCATTCTGGGGTGGTCGTCGGATCGACTGCCTACTGAAGTTCCTTAAAACACCTTAGATTCATCGCACCTT
>JAPMAG010000284.1:2598-16730 GCA_036584685.1 Rhyacophila sp. Rhy_31_5 | reverse complement strand
GTCGGTATAGGGAGAACGCGCGATTCAATCTCCTTGGAAAGAGCGGTCGTGTGAAAATACATAATGTATTCTTGATGTACCAATTAGCTAAATGTGTATTTAAGCACACTGTTTCTCTGCACAGTACTCGTATATCAACGTGTAAAATACCACACAGACTGAGTGTATAGTAGTATAATTCTCACTTTGACAGAACTAGTTCATTAGTTTAGTCGCTCAATATTTTCCAACTTACCATGACCAGAAAATGAGTTTCAACGAATCTATTTTCTTTATATTTCCGTTTATTTTTTTTATGATGCTCATGCGCACTTTATACACTCAATTATCTGTGTCGATATGGCATTATAACAGTAAAGAACGCAGTTATTTCGATGAAAATCAAAAATGTATGAGATATCTTCTTAGTCGTATGATTTAAAGGGCAACACTAATAATTAAATAGCAGGTACTAACCGAGCCGTGAGGTAAATTGTTACACGTGTTTTTTTAAGACAGCTTGCTGGCTGCTACGACTCGTTGTACTACGAGTATGTACCTACGTCATTGTTTCTGACATTGCCGTTAAGTAATTTCGTAAAAATCGTGATATTTCTTCATAGAGATTCAATTATTGCGTTTACAAGCTTGTTGCAAAGATCAATGCAATGCAGTGAAATAAGCGCGTTAAAACGACCATGCTGTACGGTTTCCATATAGCAATACCAGATACGTACCTACGATGTATATTTTATAATGGCAATAAATCCTTGAAAGTTCAATTTTGTTCTACAAATTGCTATCAGAGTTATCGATTAGTCCGTTTTTCGTCGTAATATATATGATTACGAAATTGTGCAAATTATAATTGATTGACAGTGATTTGATCTATAACACGACGTAAAATTACAACTAAAAACTGCACATAAAAGGTATCACTCGTATTATATTTGTAATGCAGATTAATTTCGTTGTATCGAAATTCGTGAGAGTAATTATTTTACTCGATGTACTGAAATATTGTACAATGATTTTCTCGTATATCGTACGAGTATTTAAAACATAAACAATGTCAACAAACTGCTAAGCGTACGAACATTATTTCATGAATATATTATTTTCGTTTTGTTTTAATGAACGTTTCGCTTCGTTCTACAAAAAAAATATATTTATATATTACACCGAATTTCCTTATAATGAGATTTAACCTGTAATATAATACATTCTCTTTTACTTTGCATACACATTATTCGTAATTCGTATAAAAGAACAATATTCATGGTTTTTAGGTTTTCTTCCAAACGATTTTTAATTAACACAGTTTACGATAATATTCGGTTCGTTTTGGCAAGAGCATTCGTTTGTTATGTCAAAGAAAACTTGAGACTTCGTTACAGATCAAAATATGCTGATGATGTCGAAAGACGCTTCGTTCTTGGGCCGGCGTGTTGCAAGGCGGCGAGGTTGCTCAATTGACCGTCGTAAGGTTCTCAGAGGAGGCGGATGATGGGCAGATGCTAGGTCGTTTCGAAACACAGAGACCAGCGGCCGCTGACGATTGACAAATAATGAAATGCAGCACTCGCATTCGCCGGTATTTTAAACTGTCGCACTTCGGAACGCTTCCGTTTTCAAACGAACAACTGTATGTCGTAAATAGCTAATTTATTCGTCTCACATAATATAATATATGTATTTTGACCGTAGGCCTTTTGTCCATACTTGTTTTTTGGATTCTGTAAGTACTTACCCGTACAAACTGTGTATCATGAAACATATCGTAGATTTTTAAAGATATTTTTTAGCTGAGAACTTATTATGCTGTGTGGAACAGGCAAGGTATCTCCGAGATATTTATTAAAAATATTTGTGTGTTAAATTATCAAGTAGTTAATTTGATGTTTTTATTTTTCTCAATTATGTTCAATCACTCACAATTATTTTAAAACCAATTTTTATCGTATTTTTTTCACGTAAAATATATTTTTTATCAATATTAATCAATGTTTTCACTTGTATGATAAGTTAACATATTTTTTTATTTAATTCTCTTATTATTTTACGCATCATTTTAATTTCTTTTTGGATATCATAATCGCATTAGGTAAATATAATTTCTATTCACTAAATTCTTTGTTTTTTTTTATCTCCTTATAACCACATTATAAATTACCATTATATATAAATTACGGTGATCTCACATTGTAAAATTCGAATGTCAAAAACAGAAATCCTTTGTATCTCTTAAAAATTATAAATTTTTGCTTTTTTTGTATTTAAACGCCGTATCGTCATCACGGCTTTATGGCAGCATTGAACGAGTTGGTCGTCCGTGAACTTGGAGGGTGGGGGACCGGGCCTTAATTGAATACCTCCAAGATGATTCACAACTCTGAAACAATACTTCTGAAGGCTGTGTTTTCCTTTATAATGTCTGGGGCGAGTCTAGTGCATTGGTGACGTCATCCCCGAAATAACCATTAATTTAGTGTAACTTCTACTTACGATTATTGTACGTGACACTCATTTTATTTATTTAATATAAATTATTTTTCTGCACCTTAATATTCATCCGAAGTGCTTATCAATATTTTATTAACAATGCATTTTGTCAAACACGTAAATCTAAATAAATATCTTGGAAAGCCATTTTATTGGAATAGTAAAGTTTTTACAGAGTTTTTCCATATATTATTGCTCGAAAACCATGATCGTTAAGTTTTTTACTATATCATTCAAATAATCAATAAAACTGTCGTAACAGACGAAACCGAAATTTTGATAGTATAATTTATAATACAAATTAGATAAGATTGCCAATGGTGTAGTTTATTGAATTTGCTATTACGTACTCATACACTACAATATCATATAATTACATTTTTCTTTAAATTACATTGTCATTTGATACCCGATGGTTTTCTTACAATTGATAACAATATTATGATAGTAGTTAATTGTTCCTGCATAATATAATTGATATTTATATCTGATATTGACTTTTAAAATTGTAACCATTTCCAAATATATTTTGTTCTGGTTTATCCGTCCATCTAATTCAGTACCCCACTAAGCTTGCATCATTTATACGGGGTTAAACGAGTTAGCTTACAAAGTATTATAATTATATAATATTATCATAATAGATCAATTATTTTGTAGCATTTATCCTGTCAATATTGTTATTATTTAGTGGCAAAAGATAAATGAATTAATTTAGCATACAATTTTATATTAAAATAATATTTCTATGTATAAAAACAAGTTTTTTTGTCGAATTTGTTTTAAGTACTGATGCCAATGTGATATTTATTTTATTATCACATTGTCGTGAAGTTTGAAGAAACACAGCTGTGATTTTCTGAATAAATGTGTGATTCTACAATATAAAAAGAAAGTCGAAAACGGTGTTCCGTACTTTCAATTGCTGATTGATGTTAGCAATATTTTTCTTGTTTAACATCACAAGGAGAAAATATTCGTATTTGCAATAGGGGAAGTTTAACTTTTAGCGAGAGATATCTCGATGAAGTCTGTTTAAAATAGATCCTTTCATCAGAGTGACTCATCAAAATGTTACTCGGGGAAGATGATTGGTTTAAAAACTACTCCTTCCTTCAGTTCTTTTTATCGTTTTTGTTGGTTGTGCAACACGCCTGCCAAGCCAATGACATTGCAAAACGAAGCGTGCCCTTTTTTACTATAAACGTTTTTTATACGCACACATTGTGATACACAATGCTACTGGCAACAGATAACCAGAATTTATTTTCTCTTCCTGCTTGCAATTTGCAATACCGAAAAATCTAATTAAATATTTTTAAACTGTCATTAATTATGTCTGTCTTTTTTACGACTGAAATATAATTAAAAATATTGTTTTATTTTATTCGTCGGAAACTGTGGGTAGTTCAGTACTCCCCATATGTCTTTGCTATGAGTTTGTACATTATTTTGTAAATATTATATGCTTACTTTGAATTCTTTTCTTGCAAACGAGTCACATAATTTTGAGAATATCATACGATTCGTACTTATTGTGTTACACTTATAAAACAGTTCTAGAACACAATGGAAATCAATAAATACGAAAATATTTCGACAATTATTATATATCAAACACCACAAGCATACTCGTATAATGTGACAAGTTTATCATTGGGAAGTATGAGACTCAATTTTTTACCAGTAGATGTCATAGTAATTTGGGTTTATTTAGTCTTTTATATTTTTTAAAATTTAATCGACATATTTCGTATTTATTTACAGGAGGTAAATTCAACGTGTATTAACGTTACCATATGTTGCTAAGGTATTTTTTCAAAATTGCTCGCTGAATTTTTTCGTGTTGCATGCTCATGTATCCACATTGTCAACTGTTTGAGAGTCATGTTGATAAAAACGGATATGGGTGCATTTTTAATTGAATGTATACGAATAACGCTTATTCCCCGAGTGTGTCAACATTGCCCGACAACGTTCAAGAGTGTTCAAATATGAATAAAATGGTACATAATTAACATGGCCGTGGCCCGTTGTGCGTGCAGTGATGCAATATTCGCCATGTCGCAATTCATGGGAGAGTTCACCGAACTTCAAACTCCCGACCGCATCACTCTTCGCGAGTGGATCTTGGCCGCGGCACTTTTTTATTCCGACATTATTAAGACTAGCCGTACGAAATTCGGACACGGAATCGCCCGAGGAAAAGAGACACTCATGAAACGCGGACACGAGAAAACAGGACGAGTAATTTGAAATCATCAAATCCACGAAAAAATCGCCAAAGAAGTTTGCTATTTTTTTGTATAGAACTCATTATGTTTGCAAAAAACTGCAAGAAACGAAATACAACATCTTAAGCGAAATGGAATGTTCCAAAATGCAATAGGCCATTAGCTTTGTTATTTTTTAAATTTTATTTCATCCCGGCACATTGGAATTCGTATGTTTATAAATAAAGAGTCAACGACTTATCTCCCAGTTTTATCATATTTTATCATTTGGCGGCTAGGCTAAATGAAACGACACACGTTTAATAGATAGCTCTTAGATATGCAATATAGTTCAGACGTCCGTGTATTTTAAACTGTTACGATTTCAATTTCGTCACGTTCGAAATATTGATTGACCTTATGAAATTATCGGCTGGTCTCTCTTGATAATAATATGAAGTTTGGCTTCTCGTTATAAATACATTTGCCGTTTTAAAGGTGACCTTAATTATCAGACGGCCAACATTACAGAAGTGTCAGTCTGTTGCAATTTCACTAAAATATTTATTGCCTTACATTTAGCAATAGTGTAAAGTTTTCTATCTACTTTACGAGAATAATATATAACGTAATAGTTGGTTATTCTCCTGCGATCGCATTTTGACATATTGAAAATAGCACACGGTCTTATTATATTTTGATTTTACTCTTTGCGTTCTCGATTTGGTATTTGTTTAATAATGGCGACAGATCGCGCCAGGTAAAACGGATGCGATTTAACATCCGCGTCGTGGTTAACTGGCTTGTCAAAACACCATTTCACGGTCCCACAGTCCCACTCCTGTCCATTTTGTGGATTTATTTATTCACTTAGCAAGTATTTCTTTTACTATTTTGGTGTCTTCATCATTGAAAGAAAGTCTATAAAGAGCTTTTTAATATTTAACGATGTTTTATATGACCTAATTCAGTTATGTAATGAAATGATGAGGCTACAACCTCCTTTCGATCATCACCGTTCAATCTTTCTTCATATGTCATGAATTTAGCCATTCATCTTTTCAATCTTTTAAATACCCTTTAGAGAGTTCTGATTCATCGTACATTACAAAGTACAGTAAATATATTAGGGTAGATTGCCCGAGAAGCTCCGCATTGGTGCAGGTGCTAAACCCTTTGTTTTCTTTCACTAGTCCAACTATTCTTCATTAATTCAATTCCATGTCCTTCAAATTAAACTCTTACGAGTATCATCGGACTTGGCTGTTTTCTAGTTATACTTACTTAGTGAAATATAGCATGTTAAAAAAGAATCAGAAATTGTCTATTGTTAGAAATATACCAAATTTCATATCATTTATTTGTATTACACACCTCGATATGCTGTCCGCTTACTCATATTTCTTTGTTACTACACCTGGCATATATTTTTTTGCCGCTGTTGCATTATTATTTGGTTCGATCATGTTTCGCATGTGTGTGCGAAATGAATATGTAACATCCCATGCCGGCCACAGATTTTGCAAGTGACTCTCTCGTAAGTCGTAACGTAACGCCGCCAGATAAACGTCTTGCGACAAAGCCTCCATCTCAGTTGACGTGTCGCAAGTTTAGGCAAGTGGAAAAGCAGCACGCCCCGTGTGCCGCGCTGATGCCGGGTCCAATCAGCCCCGGGCATTTTATTTGCAATCAATAGCGCTAGTACAATCTCCTGTATCATTCGATTCGATTCATTTATATATAGGTGTAATGAAATACCGGCCAAACATCGATGGCTGACTTGCCTTTGAAAAAGTAAGGACTGTTGGGCGCGGAAAATGTTGTATTTGTAAGCTAATGTGATATCATTAGCACGAATGAAGTTAATAATCCCGCCATGGAAAAAAATTATACTTGAGTTTCTCTTTATTTCAATTTTTATTATGTATCATACTCGCATCTAATTTTGCGTATCAATCTGTTTTTTTAAAAATTATTATTATGTATCACACTCGCATCTAATTTTGCGTATGAATGACTCGAGGCCCGCGCTAGTCGCAAATTTTACAATGTTTATTCATTTGTATTGTAGCCAGGACGCGAACCCGAAATGGTTGAGCTAATAATTAACAACTATTACTCGTAAAAAATGAATGTTAAGCAAATCTTTACTCCATATCGGAGCGTATATGGAAAAATCTTATATTTCACGTTATTTTGCCATTCGAAAATATAGAGTTTTTAAATTTAAAATATCTGGTTCATGGACATATGTACGTATAAATATAAAATTAAACTAAATGTTTGAAATTCTGTCAATATTTTCACAGTCTTATACTGATAACTATAATCTATAGTGGTGGTATAAATTTTTATAATATCAAATTGTATTTTAGGGCAGCGAAGAAATACTTCGTATTATTACATCGCGATAAATTATTTATTTTCTCTATTTTACACAATCACTTTTATTAGATAAACTGTCAACTAATTTTTATAAATAAAATATCCAAATATTGATTGATAGCTAGTCGTCACATTGACAATATCCCAAGTAAACGAAATATATTTCAAAACTATTTTGCTTATTAATATAAATTTTCCGCGAGATGTCATGATTAGCTTTAACAAAGCACAATATGAAGATCCGGATGTTATCTTCGTGTTATGAATTTAATTATCGATTGAAATAATGGAAAATTGATGTTGTTATCTCGCAAAACCGACCAAAACCAGATATTATTGCTTTCGTATATTAAGCAAACATGTTTTTCCGTATATTATTTCTCATAAACACTCACACATCAACTACTAGAAAAACCGCAAGAAAATTGGTATTGAAAAAATCTTATACTGAATTAGATTCGTGGAAATATTTTTGTTGTGTGCATTTATTTATAAACAACGCGGTGTTTAAAAAGTGTATTCGTATTTGTTTACCAACCCGAATATTAAGCGTCAATCGAGGACGTAGTTTGAGAAAGAAAAAAAATATTATATTTTCTTCACACGTTTCAGGATGCTTTTTTCGATTTGGTTGCTCTTAGAAAAAATGCTGATGTGCAACCGCAGTAGCCAAGAAAGATGCTATTAGTTTTATCTAGTCTAGGCGGAAGCTACTGGTCAGTGAACGCAGAGATAATAATAAAATGAAGAAAAAAAACCACAATGGCGAAGTTATCGCACTGGCGCCTCCCGTGATGTATTCGGCCAACTGTGCAACTGATTTATATAACTCTGCTAAACTTATATTCAGCGTGTTTCTCCTATGCCTTTTATTTACAATAATTAAAGTTTAAAATTTAGCTCCACAGTGGTCCAATAATCCATAATTTGAACACCTTTCTTACTAATTAATCGTATTCTTACAGTTCGTTATGCTCCGTTGAAAATTAAATGCCTGAAAATTATACTCAAGCAATTTGTATTTCATAAATATGTACATTACTATAGTCGAAAAGTCAATAGAATACGACCGGTGATCGCGTGATTTTTTCAATGTATGATCTTTTCGTTATCATATCTCGTATAACGTGTTATCAAATGTTTACAATAAATTCCATGAAGATACATTCGATAACATTAAACATGTCCGGCCACGTAGTCGTTTGTATCTCGTTACTCGTTTTCGCAAAACTTGTTTCATATGGGGGTGGCTTTATTATGTGATTCATGCATTATGTTACGACAAATTTTCCATTTTACACCAATTCTCTGAAAATCGTGTAATACTAGTCATACCCTGTTTACATTTTTTTATTGTATTTAATTTTTCTTTGAATTTCATGAATGTACACCAAACGCGACTTGTTCTATCTTATTAATCATTCTTGTAAATTATAATATATTTGTATAATAATCGCCGTAAAAGTGTTATAATATAATATGTATGTTTCATCTTTCGACACCGTGATTGATTGTACTTGTTTCTTCACATTAAGGCCAACTTTTAAGAGTTGTTTTTTTAAAACAATGAGATTAATCATTATCAGAACATTAATAAAAGACACCTGATGCAATGTGCTCTTAATTATTGCCGTGTGCAACAAAGGTCGCTGATATTTTTTCTCATTTTCGTAAACAATAGTAGAAATATAGCGGTATTTTGATAACGGGTATCTTAGAGCGTTTACAGTTCTTGTCAGCCAGCATCACTGCGTAATAAATATGTATTTTATTTGCTTTTTCTTTTGAATGTTTGCTCAATATTTGGAATTTTCGATTTGTGCTGGCAGCGATTTTTAAACTCTGATATACTAAGATATAAAGATGATTTAAGACTCGCTTTATCGACGCCACATTAACGCATTCGATACATCAAAGCATTACAAAGAATAAGCGATTATCGCTAAGGACAAATTGCTCAGTCAGGCGTCGATTTTGAGTAAATAAATATGTACCAGTAAATTAAATTATTTAACTAACGACATAAGAGGGTTTAATTATATCGTCGTCAACGGGAAAATACCTCCCGTGTGTACAAAATGTAATTCAGGAGAAACTTAAAACTGATTTTTGAGAGTTACGGGCTGTTTTTTTAACCTTTCCACGGTGAGTTTTTTAATTACGGTTGCACAATTGGGCGAACGTTTTTTCATGAATCTAGCTATATTTTTTGAATTTTGTTAAATTTATGCAATACTATTGATGTATAATGTTTATTTGATGCATAAATAATATATATATAAATATAGATACGAGTATTTTATTGCTTGATGCCTGACACACGTATACGTTTTTACTTATTCAATGCGAGTTTTGAGCGGAAGCATATGCACGTCCATACTCCTTGACAGTTACAACATAGAAAATACGCTTTGTAGTTTTAGTTACAGGAATGTAAATATATACATACATCAAAAAAATTTTCAATTGGTAGTATAGTCAAATTGTTGGTGTCGCCCTCATAAGTGAGTGGATAGCGCATCCGATTCATGGGCAGAGGTTCTATGGTTCAAATCCCGTAGCTGTCAAAATTGCACAAGTTTTTTCATGTGCACTTGAAACCAAGAGAAGGACCAAATTGGTTGAGATAATAACTGGCAATTATTACTCGTAAAAAATCTCAAAAACAATCTTCACATTGTGAAGATCCATATGCTTCGCTTAGGAGCGAATATAGTTAAAAGAAAGAAAAAAGAATAGTTGAAACTCTATATTTTCGCCCTGAGGACGATATGCGGCTGTTATTTGTATACATGTCTAGTTGGTTCCCAAAAATATAATTTGGACAACAATGCAAGTAAACTGTTCAATTTACTAATATATATTATTAGTAGGTTGGGTGCTGTTATTTAAGAATTTGTTTAAAATGTATTTTCCTTTATAAATTAACATGTCAAGTTATTTTTTCACGTATAGCCGATATGGTAGTGTTGGGAATACTATTAACTTCTCTAAACGCCCAGATTAAAATTATAATAATATTCTCATTACTTTTGAAAAGTGTCTGAAATTTCCGAATGAAAGTACACCGGGCATTAATTAATACGTGTTGAACATAAATACAATAATTAAAATATAATTGTTTACATCTCTTATCTGCAATGCCACCTTTGCCGCGAAGACAAAATGACGAAATATTTATTGTGAAGTTACCTCTTTAAATATTGCGTCATTGTGAAATAATACATGCAAAAAGTCTTGGCTGCCCACAGATAAAAATACATTTCAGCATTAAATTCTTTACGTTGTTTCGTGAGTGTTTACCGCATATTGTGATATTCTTTATCGATGTAATTGTTGTTTCTACGTATACAAGGAAATAACATTTAACTTACGGCTTAAATTATAGCTAATGGTTAAAATCCCCGTGTCCAAGCGTTTTCAATAGTGTTTTTTTTAATATCACCGGAGACTTCGTTTAAATTATTATTATATTCGTGTGTTAAATTATTTATCTAGTATCTTATATATTATTTAAATTAATTAGCTTATTTCTTCCTTCTATATATATACATATATTGGAATAATGTATTAGAAATAATCGAATTTTAAGTTGATTTTTATACAAAAGTTATATATTTTACGATTATTTAAAAAAAATATTATTTCATTAAAATGGTACATCCGTTGTCTAAAGTTAAGGTATATTTTTGACAATAATATGGAAATATACGAGATAGACAAAACCTCAATACATGTAAATTCATTCAAATGTATATTATTATTTATAATATTACTTTAACCTCGTCCTATTTTTGTTAATTATTATTTTTGTGTATTTATCCTTAATATAGCTCATCTGTTTCGACTGTAATACTATTAAAATTATTTCCTATATGACATTGAGGGGATTGTTTAAATCCGGTATCAATGTTTTTTATTCGACATTGAAAGATACAATTTGAATCATTGATGTTTTATTACCAAGTCTAGGAAGTGATGGTTCCTTGTATTATTCGTCATGGCGAAATCGCAATAATTTTTTCACATGACTAATTTCTATTATTTATTCTAGACTTTTATTTCCGCGTGTTAACGGTCAAGTGGCCGAAAACACTCGCGAACAGTCTCCGTAAACATTGTTCAACTCACATAAGTTGAGCGATTTATGCCAATTTTATTATTTTTTACGAAATATTTTTAGTTTTTACTTCTAAATTGTATATTGCAATGATTGTTATTTAAATGTAGTGGCGCTACACGAAGTATTGATAGTAGAGAAAGATAATTATTTTCACTCATAATGTCTCAAAATATCATCATAATTCGAGCCGTTATCGGTAGAACATCATAAGCGGCAATTGGACGATTTCCGATCCGTTCAAAGTAGATATCTGCACGGTCCGCACGGTGATCAGCCAGTATGTTACAAAATAATTTACACAAATTTTTATTTTTAAATTTATTTATTAAAATAACCTTAGTCTACTGCCGGGAATGGGTCGATGTCGATATACTCGCATACAATGATTGTTTAAAGATCGTTTGACTTTTAGTTTTGTTTTGACTGTTATACTCGTAATATAGAAAAGTCCAGTAAAACTAGATAAGGAATAGATACGTGTTGGT
This sequence comes from Rhyacophila sp. Rhy_31_5, assembly GCA_036584685.1. NCBI lineage: Eukaryota > Metazoa > Arthropoda > Insecta > Trichoptera > Rhyacophilidae > Rhyacophila > Rhyacophila sp. Rhy_31_5. Next base: position 5,043 of record JAPMAG010000284.1, on the reverse strand, counting down.
TATTTTTTTCATTCAAATTTAGTCCTGTATTTATTTATTGGAAGACAACTGAAAACTGTATTAACATATTGTTTAAATGTTTTATTTATTGTAACTCATCTCATCGTGCGGTACTATAAAATATGAGTGTGTCGACTTATTTTCTTCTTCATAACTTATCAGATTTTTTTCTCAATACTAATTTTATAGTGATACTGCGAAATTGCAAATGGGCATCGTCTTACAATGTCGATTTACAATTTAGTATTGAATTTGATTTTGAATGTATGTAGATGATTTATATAAAACACATAATGCCATGTGAAGATAACCATAAAATGTCATATATAATTGTTATACCTTGAAAATATTTTGAACTATAGTATTTTTTATTGTTATGTTTTACTTAATCATCATTAGATATTATATTAATATTACTATACTCGATTGACTCATAATACGAAAAGCAACATATCGGTTTCCTTGAAAAAAATCATTAAAAACGCTTAGCAGTTCAATAAATTTGCTCATACTTTATTTTCTTTAACTATGAATAACCTGACGAGTTGAGATTGGGGGAACTCCGTACCTCTTTATCAATGACGACATTCTCCCACCGCTCTGTGGGCATTGCATTTTCCGAGCAGCGCGCCTAGCCAGTAGCAGCGTGGTCGGCGGTTTTCCATATGCTTCGAGTGAGCGTCGGCCACGCGGCACGCCAACCTTCTCGCTAAAATAATTTTCAAGGTTTGACATGATTTCAATTGCGTCACGCGCTCCGATTGCCGGGCGGGGGGCTCTCAATTAAGTGGGGGGGCGACGGTGTTGGGGGGGCCCCGGCCGTGAGCTGGACTTGCAGCACCTCGACCATGCAATATGCGAGATTATTTGGCTGCCAGGGTGACCAACCATGACAGGCTTCAATCCTGCATTGCTATCCAACTTGTGCCGTAGTTTGCGTTAGTTTAGTATGTAAGAACTGAGTATATTGTTTGCAATTAATTAAAAGTGTGTACTCGTATATTTTCATGATTCTTTCAAAATGGCAAACATCTACAAACCCGTCGAGTTGAGTTTTCGATTTGGTTTAAGAACACGTAGCGCGTTCAAATGTTACTCGCCAATACGAGTAGAACACGTGAACGAGTGAGTATGAGTAACGTGGATTGCGACGTTTTATTTTGTTATCAATATTTTCGAAAATGAAATCTTTACATTTGAAAGTTTGTTCGCACTTGTTCATGTTGTCTCAAGAAACCTATATTTAATTCAATACCCCAATTTAACATTATTTTTTAAATATAATTTTTGCAATTACACAAGATAGTGAAGGACAAATATTTTCTTTGTGTAATACCCACTTGTTGTATAGTAGATGTCAGTTTGGACACCCTATGATAGATGTTTGTATCGAGGTTATCCTGTATTTTTATGTGTTTGATATAGGACATGGCTCCAATGTCAAACCGGACGAGCTTTCGCAACCAACATTGCCACATGCCTAAAAAACAATAATCGACCGATGATTACGAAAAAACTAACTGTAGCACCGTTCACGCTTATGTGTTCAAATATATTAAACTTGGAGTCTGCCAAATTGTTTGAAGTCGATTGAAACATATATATCTATTTTTACTCGTATTAATTAAAAGTAGATACACATTTGCCGCTAGAATTTACTCAAATTATATCATATATTCATAATGTTACATCGCAATTAGTTGTATAGACATATCGGTCACCAATATCAGGCCAAGACTGTTTTTCTTCCCTCTATTAACTCACATTGCATAACACAACGTTTTAAAGTAGTAATCGTGAGAAGCACGTAAGAGGATGTTTTACGAGTGACTGGTTAAGTCCAAGGTTTTACTTAACTCTTTCCATCACCTCCGTACAAATTTAAAAAACGATTTGACGTTTTTGCGGATATCTTGGGTACGTAATCTAGCTTTTAAACATTATATATTATACGTTTGGAACATTGACGGAGTTCTCTGAAAAATTAATAAAAATTATTAAAGTTGTATTAATTTCTGTAGTTTATTATATTAATGAGTAATGTTCTTGAAATTCAGTTATACTTTGATTGTTTTTTTAATGAATATCTATTAATTTATTACACCCGGCATAAAAAGGTCTCGTTTCCTGTTTCCTTTCACATACGCGTTCCTATGATTTCCTGTGCGAAAAGGAGTCGGCAGACAATAATACCATACAGTTTTATGTACTTTATCTCTTTACGCGATAAAAAATTCAAAAAGCCACTCGTTCACCAGATGGTTCCGCTACTATTATTCGTTTTGTAATGGGTAATATCCCACAAGCTCCTGGCTGCCTGCCTCCCGTTATATCCGGCTTGTTGTTTTTTTCAGATTTTTTTTGTTTATTTCAAATTTAATACGAGCATACGATACGCGCGTGATATTTAATACTATTGCCGCCTCTATACTCGTACGTATCGAG
>JAPMAG010000283.1:470-16744 GCA_036584685.1 Rhyacophila sp. Rhy_31_5 | reverse complement strand
CCAGCCATGGGAGTCGAACCCTAGACCCTCGGCTCCTGAGTCGGATGCACTATCCATTCACCTACGAGGGCGACAATAATAATAACGGCATAATTTTATATTGCTTAGTAACTGCGATTAGTGCGATTTCAAATAGCGCGGCGTTTTTAGGGGACCCAAATAGTCGCTTAATTCCAGAGATTCTTGTAATTAAAATAGACTGCTTCGCAGAAATGATGTTACGACCAACAAAATTATATTCTGAAAACCCTTTCTAAAATTTTATAAAAATATTTTTTTAATATAAGTCGATTAAAAAAAACTTATAGTTATGGCTATATATAAATACATAATGTCAACGTTTGTTATATATACAGTATTTCAATCATTGTTGATATGAAATGAAACCCACGCCTCGAGCATGGCTAAGCAATCAACTTAATCACTGAGCCTCAAACTCGTGTTGCAAAGCAATAATTATAAGGTGAATCGAAATCGGTCGTCTGGGCATAAACACGTAAATGTCGAGCCTTAACATCAAAGCATCACGAAGCCTATGGTTGAGAGCTTTCCCAGCGATATACACTTCACACAAAGTGAGCTTTTTGACGAAAATTTGATATGCGAGCTTAGAAATCGTACTAAAATATAATAGATTACCAACGTAAAACTTGAGAATTTCGAAGTGATATCACGTGACATTGTATGAAATTCGTAACCAAGGAAATACACAAGTTGAAAAGTTTCTTTGGTCCAGACAGTGTTTCAAATATTTGGAAGAACACGATGTCAGAGGTATCATTCAATATCACATCATCTCGTATATCAACTTGTAAACGAACATGTAAAGGTAAATATATGCAAATATTAAACTTTTTGTATGAAATTATAATGATAAAACGGACTTAAACTTCTTGTTTTTAAGTCGCAATGGTTCTACAGTAAATTCAAACATCATTATAATGTTAGAAGACATCTTAAAGATTTTTTGTATTTCTTAAATATTCATATACTGTTCTGTTAGAAGATAATAATCTACATAAAAAGTTTACTACAAGAAAAAGCATGAACTATACACAAGTATAAAAAGTCAACGAGAGGACAATGATAGTCTTAAAACCCGAAGCAGTTAAATGGAACAAACCTATACACGCATACGGAACACACACGTTTTTGCGAGTATTTGGAACAAGTGAAATCAAGTATAATGAGGGGTTGAACTACATAATAATAAATACAAATATTTGAAAAATTATTGCAAAAATTTGTTTTAAAAAAGCTACTTTTCGATCGATTTTATTTAAACAAAATTGATAATAGAATTGAAAATAGTTTTTTTCTTATTGCCATATATGTAAATAAAATATAGAATACGAATCTTTACATTATTTTTTAATTTTCTTTCACACACAATAAGATACGCTGACAAATCACTACAGTTCGTTGATATATCCCGTAAAAATTACAAGCAAAAAACCATTATCGTTTCAAAAATTTAGACCAGTTTTATACACCTGGCAATATAGAAACTATAAAGCACTTATAGATTTTTACGATAGGTATTAGTGTAAAAATATTATAAAAAGTATTACATGCAACAAATGCCTTAAATAATTACACAGCTCGCCTGTACAGAATTTTGCACAATTTTACCTGGAATTGGCACATTCAAACCAAACCTACAAAGAGTAATAAAAAAGGTTACCACAAAATGCCATCGGCAAAATAATATTGGTGAATTTATGATCTACCAAAGAGTGTATCAAATTCTATGAAAAATAATGCATTATGTAAATAAATTGATCGATTATCAAATGTATTTTTTTCGAAATTTTAAGGTGACTGCCAGGTATTTGAGTTAGTTAAATAATCTAAATACAGCTGTTATAAATAAAATTATAAAATAAGAATCTTGCAAATAGTTCTTTGAAGTTATAAATTATAGTCGGAGGGGTTTCGATAGTTTTGCATTGTTCTTTGTTTCAGCGTGACGTATATTACACGTTCGGTGTTTTTAGCAAAATGTTTGTAGGAATAAGGGCTGAAATAATTATTATTAGAATGACAGCCTGGGCGAGTACAGTCGGGTAGTGGTGTGTCAGACAGTTCTCCACCCCTGTTGGCGGGTACAGTCGGCACATATCCAATCGGAGGAAAGAATGACAGTTGTTAATACAAACCTTTCATCCGGAACGGTTTGGCCTGCCGCCTTTTCTCGGTCGCTCACTCTTTGACGACTGTACACTTCACCCACAAGATCAATCTATATCCAAAGTACTCGGTGAATATAATAAAATTTACTAATTTTTCGCTCGGAAGTGATAACTCGATAGAGCTAGACCGGACCGCCCGCTACGTCTGACGGGGAGCGAATATGAGTTTTAAAATGCGCAGTCCGAAGATATCGGAGATTGAGCGTGCAAACTGCGGCAGGCCCAACACCGCACTCCGGGCAGACCGCAGCGACACTGACGCGGAGCGGCGACCTACCCGCGCCCTCACTCCCCTCCGCCGGAGAGCGCGAAACCCCCATCCCCATACCCGCTGCCCCGTCGCGAAAGCCTCCCCAGTGGCGGCCGACGTTGCGCAATTTACCTTATTTATTCTGTGTCGCTCTCTCTTGCCAACTCCGCATGGATGCCAACTGCACGGAACAAAAATCCACGACGAGCTTTTTTGCGGCGCGGCGTAGCTCTGATGCTACGATAAAGCTCCTTGCCTATGTACGAAATAATCGATATTACACCTGCTCGGTATGCATTATATTGATTTTTTCCTAATGTTCTTCTTCCAGGTATGAATGCCGTTTTAGTATGCGTCGTTCTATACATATACATAATTGAATTATTTCATTAAAATATAAAATACGCTGTTCAATTGCAAGACATCTACAATCTTCTGACTATCACAGATTGTCAAATTGAAACATATATCATAAATCCAATTATATTAGCTAGTAATATTAGGAAAGGAACACATCCCAGACTCTTTTGGCACACTATGACGTAGTCCTTTATGTAATCTAATATTTAATAATGAACATATTTAAAAGATTTATATAGTCATACATAAAGCAAAAATATTTTACTATGACTGCAAATTCTTTAATTTATACCTAGTTATACAGTTACTCAAACATCAGAAATTTTTTCATTGTAAAATTTATGATAAAAGAAAAATGTCTTTTTCTACAAGAGTAAACCTAAATCTCAATTGACATGGGAGCTACTGTATATTAAAAATCTTATTATCCGATGAGTAAACGTGTAATAACAGTTTTTCGTTTTCCATTTTGAATGGTATTTTATGACGATTGAATTTGCAATAGATAAAATCGGTTTTTTGTAAAATAAAATATATACGTAGTCATACATTTAACAAAAGTATAAAAATAAATAAGTAGCTCAAAACAGTGAGTTATTAAAAAATAAAGATAACATATAAAAAATCATTAACGTTTTAATGTAATATGTAATGTAGTAATTTAATTGATTGTATTTCTTTGTGAGCTACCGAATATGGTGTCGTGAGCTACCAGTAGCACGAAGGTATGTATTTAGTTAGGACTACTGTTTTACATTGCACAAGAGTTGACCTAAATTATTTTTCAAATTTAGAGCATATAATAGATGAATCTCAACATTTTTAACATATGTTGGCATAACAACAAAATATTTAGCATTTGTTGTCATCAAGAAAGCTAATGATCGACAACAACCGTTTTCATATCATTCTTTTTTTTGTAAAGATTCATATTTTTCGTCATTATAAATACGAGTACATAAAAATACACTATGGAGATTTATATATCTTTAGTTTTTGCCTTACACGACAGTGTTGTTTTCCTCGTCGTTTACAATATATGCGAACCGGTTGATAAATTATTTGGGAAACCGGTTATTTATCGAAGACAATTTGAATGTTAAAATATCGACACCTTACATTTTACCGGCAAAGCTTAGTAAACATTAAAAACAATCAGGTCCTTTTCTACCGCTCGCACAAAATTTCGTATCTAAAAACTCACCTACCGCGCAGTTTAATTTTTAGTAAGCCTCAGTAAAAAGCTCTTACTTAAAAAAATATTCTTTCAACGATTTTGCGTTAAGAAAACTATACATATGTTAGAAAAAAAATAAATACGTCAAGAAAAATCTTAATATTGAAATTAATATCAATAATAGCAAAATAACACTTTTCTAGAAATAATTTGAATGTAGGTCTTTTTATATCTTAAGTTAACACATTATTTATATGTGCAATTTATTTTTTATCTTTAATAATTTCTTTTATCTCAAATTTTATTTTGACGTTTAATCTACTGTTTTATTAGAGCTCCCAAAATTACACCTCCCAGGTTAAAGTAAAGAAACCCCGCGACAGAAAAATGTCGTTAAACTGCCTATCACATTTCCGGCACAGTCTTATAGACAGCATGGCTAGTCGTTTGCGTCTGATTTATTTAAACAAACCGATTAATACAACATAACAGACAAGCAATTTTGAAAACTAAATAAGTGTGAACTGAATAGGTTCATACGCTGAATTTCAGTATTCATAACAGGGCTACAGACTTTGAATTGTTTAAGAAAATATTTGTTGTTATTACATTGTATGTTTTATGGGGCTCACGAAAAGATTTTTCCTAGGGCTCGTCAAAACCTTCACACGGTCTTGCCCATGAATATATAGTAGCTACGAGTAAGATAGAATAGCTAATTATAACAGGCGAATAACTGATTGTTACCAGGTGTAGCAAGAATGTCTCGCAGGAAAACATTTCTATATATGTTTAAAATAAAGGTGTTAGCCCTGAAACTTTGTTTTTTACAACGTTTTGCACCAGCAAATTATGCAACCGAATGGTGCACACAAAATTTAGTCATGGATAATTACCATAAGATTGTGTGCAACAAATTTCTCAGGTCGATATCACTAACATACTGTCTATCCGTTTTAGGTTAAGGTGAAGGCCACAAGAACACAAATCCTGCGCCATCGTGGTGCAGACTGCAACCCGTTATTACATTATGATTGTCCTTCATGCAAGTATTATTGAACGATATGAATTTCATAGCTTTCTCCACACTAGTGCATATTTAAATAGCAGTATTTCATAAGATTAACATATTTGTCATACATATTAAATTATATGGATTTGTTACTTTAGAATGGCCGTGAAAGATGAAGAAAATGTAATTCTATACCATCCTTAAAAACATTCTAAACCTACTGATAAAATTATATTAATTGATACAGGGTTAAATGTATTTTTTTAATTGAAGTTATAAATAACAATAAACAACGATAAATATAAGAGACAATAAATAATTCATTTCAGAAGGTCAATCATTGTTATGTAATGCCTAAATAAAGTACCAATAATTTATTAATTGAATCGTCTAGTAACAAAAAACGATATAAGCACATTTTCAGACACACGAGAAATCGAGAAAAATACGTTCGCATTCTACGCACAATTTTACACTCTATGTGAAAATTTAATGTTCCAAAACCCAATAAAAATGTATGAAAAAAATAAAAAGCGAAATGTTCCTAGGAGCATTGGAATATTTCAAATATGGTTGATTCCATGTGCATTTTTCTTTCCTTTAAACTTTATCAACTAATAAATGCCGTTATTTTATTAAATTGGAAACAGAGAATACGGTGAAAATAAAGAATCTTAACACAAAACAAAATTTGACCTTCAAACATAAAAACGTCGTTTGACGAAAATATTGAAATGTGCTTATATCGCTTTTTGTAACTAGACGCTTTAATTACAACATATTTACGAAAAGTGTTTAGAGTCATCATAATTTGTGAATTTTAATTTTAAAACATAAAATAATTTCCCACAAATTTAACAGTATGGAAACGTGTTTAATTGTTATATATATTTGTAGCTAGTTCAGTGTATAACAACCATTGATTACAAGCGGCACATTTTGGTACATATTATACTATCGTGGCACACTATCTTATGTCACATGTATGTGGTCGTCCATAAACCATGTAACGTTATTTATTATATTTTGTATCTTCCACTCTTTATGTAGACATTCAACTTGACCCCCTTCCCTCTTCTCAAAGGTTACGTTACTTTCCACATTAAATAAGAATGTACGAAATTTTAAATTTAAAAAAGTGTTAGTTAACAATAAAAATTAACTGATCTCCCCCTGATAAAGCTATATAGACGTTGGTGGCCATCCCTCCCCGTCCCTCAAGAGCATTACGTGGTTTATGGAAGACCCCTATGATTTCTTTGAAAAAATATAATTAAGTTTTAATGACGGTTTTGACTTTTTTCGTGCTTCAAGGTATGGTTGCGATAATGACAATTTCAAATGCTATAATTTTCAAAATCAAAAAATGTTCGCTTTTTCGAAATTGATCACGTTTATAATGAAGTGTAATAAACCAAAATTGTTTTATATATATAAAATATATTAGAAATGTTTTTTCAGCATAAAAATTCTACATTTTCATAGACATTGATGACATTTTATGATACTGACCTATTCAAATTACAAAAATGCAAAAAGTTTTGTTGTGATACTTTATATTAAAATTAGGTAAGTATGTATTAGGTAGGTTTCTTACAGAAAGCGTAGTCTTTCTGTAAGAAAAGAATTGTGTAGTAGGGTGAGCATGATTTCATTTTTTTATTTATTATATACTCAGATTATTTAGTTTATTTATTTATGAAACATTTCAAAATACAGAAATGGATTTTTTTGTTTAAAAAAATATTTGTTTATTGAAACAGAAAAAGAAATTTTTAAAGCAACAAGAAGTTTTATTTATTTTCAAGAAACCTTATATTTTTATTTACAAAAACACAATGGAAAGTTTTATAAATTTTTATTTGATTTTCGTGAAATTGCTAACAATATTGTGAAAATCGTAAATGCATCTGTCGATTTGTATTGTATGATGTGGTGACTTGATGGCTTTTTCTTTTCCACAATTTTTATTGAAATATACAACCAATTTTACGGAACTTTGTGATACTTCCGTGGCTTTAGAGGCTTCAGGGACAAGAATCAAAACATCGCTGTTCTAAATATATACATGCATAGTATGTAACAACATGTACGTAGACACATATAGAAATAAAAAAAAACAATTAACAAACCTCGCCGTGTTCTTCCACTTTTTTTATGTAGCCGTAAATATTTAATATGATTTTAATTTGACCGGACAGCGCTTGTCTTTTTCTTAGCTTTATGTCACTTGAGTTTAAATTATTACTATAAATCATGGTGACACTATTATTTTTTGCTCTAACCGGACAAGGACCAATTAGAACACAGGAGCTGACAACTACACGCTCTGTGTACCTACGCTATTTACAATACAGTTACACTTTTCTTTTCTTACGATGTGTGAACTCTAGCCTTATGAAATGAGGCATATCAACATACAATAAATCACGTACAGTGGCATGAATTAGTTAATTCCACAGCAAGAACCTGAAGACAGTGCCGACCCACTTATAATAATTTTAAATAATTATTATTTTATTTGTATGTATCTCTTTCATTTAATTTAATTTTTGATTTGGTTATCATTTATCAGTGCATATGTGACAGTCATAGAGAGTGGTCGATAACAATTTATTATGGAGCATCTAACGGCGCAACAACGTATTAAAATTATTTAAACATTTTATGCACATAAATGTTCAATTGTGAATATACAATGAAATTTGAGTGATTTTTTGGTGTCAATCATATTGTGTCAAGCAAGTGAACCATTTAGCGAAAATTTGCATACACTGGTAAATAAACTAAAGTCTGAGCAACAACGTAGCCAACTTACGTCAGAAATAATTGATACAGAGTGTAGTGAACGTCCGTGCAACTCTCACCGATGCCGTATATAAGAATCGGAAATGTCTCCATCATTTTTGTTAAAAATTATCAAAAAGATTTTTATTTTTACCCGCATAAATTTCAATGATTGATAAAAGAGTTACAGGAAAATAACTATAAACGGCGGCAAGATTGAAGTGATCGGATTTTACAAACGATCACCATTTTTGACAAAAATCATCAAGGGTGACGAGAAATATTTTGGGTTGGATGGCTTTGTTAATAAACAGAACAGCCGATATTGCGACATTAAATATCTTCAACTGATACACCAACAACCATTACACCCTTGTAGAGTGACTGTCTGGTGCACCATTTGGGTCGACGGCATCATTGGGCCATATTTCTCTGAGGGTGCTAGGCAATGCCGGTTTCTTGTACCCAAATTGGATCAATTGGCCATACAACACACGTGGTTCCAATACGGCGGTGCCACATGACACATAACTCGTACTATAATAAAAAAAATGCGAGAAACTTTTCCCGGCCTAATAATGTCAAAATATGATGATATCGACTAGCCTCTGCGTATCCTTGATTTGACCACTCCCGCTTATTTTCTATGAGGGTGTTTCAAGGGAAAGGTGTACACCAACAAACCAACTACAAAGCGGATGCTGAAAGACAATATTCGAAAAGAAATTGCTAAAATAACACCAGAAGTCTGAGAGAATGTTATGAAAAATATGCTTGAAAGAGCTCGCGTTTTGAGCCACGGTCAGAGGCGGCCACTTGACCGAAATCATATTTCATTCATAATGGTAAAGATCATATAATTAATCAATAAAACTATTAATTATAAAATTGTTTTTCACTAAAAGGTTAAAAAAAAAACATAGGCATGAAACATAAAACGCACCTGTTCTATTATGCAGTGAAGATAATCGGGATTGAAAGATATGTTTATTTCCTGTATCTATATAATAATCATTATTTATAATAGTAGAGTAAATTAATCACGGTTCACACACTAAATTAAAAATGTATAAGTAATATAAAAATATTCAAACTTTTGCAGAAATTTTACAAATGATACTTTAATTATTTTTTTAATAAAGAAGTATTTGATTTTTCAATTAAATTTTGAAAATATTTTTGTGTTGTGGTTTTTCTTAATTTAGAAAAATATAATCTTCAATTAATTTTAGTTTTTCTTAAAATAACTACGAGTATCGTCAATTCAATCAAAATAATAAAACGTAAGATTCAATTGATGCATACTGGGTAAACTTAACAACTGGATAGTCATTTGAGTATGTTTGTAGTAATATTTTATTGAGCAGCTATTTTTTTTAACAAAAACTACTTTTGGATTGAATGCAAGCAAAGGCTTGTTATTATCTTGAATCATAGCTGTCAGCACACAAATATTTATGGAAAAAAAAGAACACTTAAACATTGTATGAGCATGCTGAATATTATTTTTTATTATCATAAAATTCTGTCTTTAATTGAACGGTATCGATTAAAGAAGTATCATCATTATTTGTAATTTCTACAAGAATGTCAGTCTTAAATGGATTAATATCACCCGCTTTATTGCTATTTTAAAATATAGTGCTGCCAGTAAACTAACAGTTCATATTGGCCAGGTCGAATAAGCTACGTGTATAATAGCCGAAAAAAATAAAAATTCTTTACCAGAAATGTCGGTATGATACAAACAAGCCGGGTCGCGAAGTTTATGTCATAATCACACTAATTCTTTCACTAAATTGTTAATTGAATGAAATAGTGTGTGATAATATGTTGGAAGTTCGTTATTTGTGAATAATTATACATAACGTTAATGTAAGTACCATTATAACCTGACAGTGCAATGGCGCATTCATCAGACAATAAGGAGGATGTCAAAAACATTCGGCTAAAAATAGAAAAAGATACTCAACCTATCTCAAAATCGTCAACCGAGATTCTTTCAGAATTATTTGGTGTTTTTAATGCCGAGCCCCCAGATATTTCCTTCAATCCAAAGAAAAACAAATCAAAGACGAAGAAACTTAAGAAAAAGAGTAAGCATAAGGAAAAAAAGAAGAAAAAGTCGGATAAACGTGGGAGAAGCAGTTCGGATAGCGATGCCAGTATACTAAATACTCCGTCACACAAAAAGAAGAGCAAAAAAAGTAAACATAAAAAGAAGAAACGAAAAAACAGTGACAGTGATTCTGATAATTACAAACCTTCTCATGCAACATATTTTCCTGATCCTAAAGACTATGCGAAAGATTATTTAGAATCTGTATCAATACATGAAAAAGTATCAAGCAATAGAAAGGTAACGGTTACCAATACAGACCATTACACTATTCAGGTAAATAATGAACCTGTTACGCCAGAAAAGCCAAAAAATTCTCGCATTGCAGATCACAAAATTGTTGAATTCAAAAACAATAACATGGACAATATTCCAATTCCGAAAACCCCTGACGTGTCTCAAATAAAGTTGCCGGAGGAAAAAATGAATTCCAGTAAAGCAAAAAGTGATCCAGTGCCAATAGAAAATAATGTCGACAAGGGAAAAAGTGGCAGTAATAAAATTCAAATTAAGAACCTAAAATTTAGTTCTGTATTTGAAGCAAATGTAAAACAAGCAGAGGAAGAGGCAAGAAAAAAAGCCGAAAAACACGCAGAAAAATATGAAGAAGGTGAACTATCAGATAACTCTAATGATGTTTTAAAATTAAGTTCAGAAAGTGAATCAGGCTCTGATCAAAATAAGACACCGGATTTGAGAGACAAACTTAATGAATTGACGTCAGTGGAGAAGAAAATGAGAAGGTAAACCAATTTCGTTTATAAGTATACTCTCATTTAAAGTATTTCAATTATTTAAAATAATAAATAACTCTTAGTTTACAACTATTTGCTATAATTAATTTACCAGTTCAACTCAACGTCAGTATTAAAAAGGAAAAACTGAAGACGAAAATATTTTATGATATATATAATCCGAATTTTTACCTAATCAAACTTAACCAAAAGTTTCATACACTACATTAAAATTTAGCTGATATGTGCGTTCCCAAAGTCGATCACCAAAAAATTCATTTAGTATGTGAAAGCTACATACTACACGAACAAAATCATCATTCTTTTGTTTAGAATGTAAAGAAAACTTTCATTCATCTTAAACATTTTTGACCATCATGGAAGAATGCGATCTCAATGGAGAGCATGTATCTCTCATACAAAGGGCAGTTGAAAAAGATAGTGTTGCAGAATTCAAGAAAAAAGTACAATTCAAATATCCCTTCATAAACTTCTAATCTAGAAATCGCTGATACTAATTGATCAACAATTGTAAAATCTATTGATATATCAAATATTTCTAATAGTGTAAAGTATATTTTTACACTTCTTCCATGTTTTCTTTTGTATTGCTCGACTTTTGAAAATTTCACGAAACATTTTTTTTCTTTTCTAAGCTATCATTATGTGTGTATGTAAGTGTGTGTAAAATTAGCTATGTACTTTATATTATTATATCTTCCTTCCAGTGATAGTAAATCTAAAGACAATCACAAAAAGTCAGAAAAAACATGCACTTGCAAATAATACTATTTTGATGAAACAACTTATAATAATTCATATTTCAATGACGAGTCCGTAATTTAAATCTTTATGTCTTAATATTTTACTGGAAACATTTATTATACTATGTATCATGTATAAGAAAAGTAATATATTTTTTATCAATAAAATATCACAATAGCCCACGACCTTCAATTAATTTTATACATACGCTACTGAAAATACACATACACACAAATAAACTTATAATGAAGTGTGTGTGTATATATATTTTATGATTGTATGCCTACACAAAAGGCTAGGGACAGTTCGAGCTTTATTGCTAACGGTTAACGGAAATGTCACAGTTCAAAGCCATTCTAAATCAAAAGAAACTGAAGAAAGACGTTTAACATTTTGTGAATAAACTTCACCACCCACATGTTTCGTGCTCGTTCTTCGCCCAGAGCGCTTTAAATATTACAAAATCGATTTATTTACTCAGAATATACAGAAATGTAAATATTTGTTGTTACGTTCATTACCATACAAGTTTTTTAAACATTATGTAAATTTAAATAAATCAAAAAGCCGTTCATTACTCGAACAACTGAATAATGTTTAGAAATTTCATAATTATTGTCAAAATAACAGCAAAGTCGTATATAACTTTATTTGATATACAGAGAATATAACTTCACACAAAATCATGGGAATAGAAAAAAATTGTCGTGTTTAAAGTTTTGCGAAAAAAGATACAGTGTTTTAGAGATCAAGTTAACAGAGTTAAGTTATAAAGCATATACGTGTTTAGGCAAAAGAGATTAACCCTCATAAAATTAATTTTACAAGAAGCACAAACAATGCGTTTTAATGATTTTAAGTCAGTCACATTAACACAAACTTAAAGTGCACAATGACAAATAGATTTGTGTATAATTTTCATGATCTGTTAATTTAAAAAAATATATAAGGTAAATCATGAAAATTGAGGGTTAATGCTTTTTTCCTTTCACATAAACTTAGTTGGTCATCCTTTTTTCAAAATCTAAAGCTGATTTTTAATAATAATTCGGCATTTTTGGCTTAATTAATTTTGACAGAACGTATACCAAATAAAAAAACTGAGGTTTTAGCTATTTTGCACAAATAGCCTCGATATATTTGTGCACAATACTGTATAAAAATGAACACATACGATAATGAAGAAAGTTTTTTCACGGCACAGCGATTTATAATTTTCATTTTATCTATAAGTTGTTCTAAATTGTCGATTATTTGGTTCATTTTACTACTTAAATATACATCTTAATATCTACGCCTACTTGTAATTTGAAATATCTATGTATTAAAAGAATTTCGTTTAGTTTTAAAATATGTATCAAATTAAAAAATATTATTTCATATGATCAGATTTTTCATTTATATATTAATTTATTGATTTCCGCTATATTCGAAAGATTGTTATATCTAAAATATAAAATAATATAGCATATTTTGAAAATACTGGTATACCAAATACTTAGAATATCTTCACGCAGTAACTTGCATCTAACTCTCTGCTAAATTTATTTGCATAGTTATCAAAACTTTGTCTTCAGTTAAAATATCTTAATAGTTGAAAATGCTTCTTATATAGTAAACACCGTCTATACTACATAAATACTTGATAATTGGGTGTGTCATAAAATACGTAGAAGTCATATCTAGAATCTTATATAATTTTATTTATTCATACATATTCTTTTTCATAAGTAACTAACAATATACAATACAATCATAATCACCGTGTTAGTTATTTTCAGATATAATACATATTTAAACTAACTGGTCATAATTCAATGATACCATCTTTAAGAGCTATGTTAAAATGCTTTCAAATTAAATCACTCGTATAGTACAAAAAATATAACATTTTATTTATATTTAAGCTAACTAACTATTCATAATTTTAGTACGTTGTAGCGAATATAATAATTCTTAATTAAACTAAGCACGCAAACACAACATGCAAAAATGATTTCGGGAAAAGATATTAATTTGTCAGCGCCGTCTGTTTTACATTAGCTCTCTCCCTGTTTCGTGCAATTAATTTTCCTAAAAATGTGTTTTTCACATTTCCCTTTGTCAAAGCTTTTGTAACAATATATAAAAACATATTAAGTAATGTCGACGTCTCAAATAAAACTTTTGACCTAAAAAATAAATTAGGTCTCAAGAAATGCTTTTTTTCTCACGATTATTGGACCTAAATGAGATTTTATACTTGTTTGTTTTGTTATTTTTTACCGCAAAAGTGAGTTTTTTTATCTGTGTACACAGCAAACATCAGTTGTAATGAAACAAAAACATTTTTTTTTTCATTTAATTTGATATAATTTTTCATTTTTCAAATATTGGACATTTTTAAGTAATAGCGCTTATAAACAAAGCATTTTTTCAATTTTATCTTCAAACTATTCCAAAAAATATCTTTAATAATTTTTTATATCTTGTGGTTTTGAATGCTTGTGAAAAACTGCTATTTTTGTTCTCTACACAATTTGAAACCGCTCGTCAGCCGGATGCGCTGTACGAGTATATACGTACAAGAACGACAAACCATCTTTCTTTGATAATGCACACTTATTTTAGCATCATTTTCGTGTAAAAAGTTTTTTTTTATACAACATTTTATATTTTTTATAGATTTTTAATTATTGTGAATATGTTCCCAAATCTATCGTATATTAGCAATTCTTATATTCTGGAGATTTAAAAAATTATAATTAAAAGATGGCGCATAGCTTTTCAACATAAGTTTTGCCTATTCAATAAATATTAATACATATTTGTATTTGCAGTATAAGATTTGTAAATGTAATCTGCAACAACGGGAAAACTTTTAATGTTGTAAGGCATTTCTTAATTATGACGACACTGTTTTAAAAATCAGATAATACCTTATACTCTGCAGTACAGTTAGATATTTTTATATTAAACAAACTTAACAGTACAATTTTTGATAAACAACAAATATCGTTGAAACAATTCTCAATATCTCACTGAGATTAACTGATCAAAAATCAACTACGACATAATTTCGAGTTACACCAGTAATAAACAAATATAATGATAAAAAAATGCCTTAGTTCTTGTACTGTATTTCAGGTTAGGAACAGATTTAAACGACCCACCACTGACCCGCCGGTACTCACAACCGCAATTATGTGCGGTTGCCTGCCTGACTCTTAACGAAACCAATGTTTTTTCCCCCACATTTTGATTTTAAACCTGCTCATAGCAAAGTTACACGAGATGGCATCACCATGCACAGTATACAAGAAGAAAGGATTTTAGAGTAAGAAAATAATGAGTAGCAGTCTGTCTCGTCATTCAATTGCTGGTGGCATGAGGTGCCTTATGCACCCCGTAGTGTTGACGACTCAGTCAGTCCGGCTACCCAAGCTCGTGACCGACGAGTTATTTTGGGAGTCTGCGCAAATTTGCTACCCGTTAAATGCCGCAAATTTACTAAAGGCCTTAAACTTGCCCTCGGTGGATACTATGTCTGCGTGCCTTATAGGACCCATGTGAGGGCAATTAGGCTATGAACAGATTGCTGAATTATATTTAAACAAATTTTATGACTTGGTAAATGCTGACATTTTTTTATTTTACAAATTTTTAATTGTTTATTAGCTTATTTTGAGAAATAAAATACTATAATAAGTAAATGGGGCAGCATGTAAATTTTTGAGTAAAAATGATATCCAAGTAAAACTTTATCGAGTTGCACTATACATCTGTTACATTTGTAAAGATATAATACAAGTATTTAAGAAGTAGCATATCTAATTAAAGATATTTAAAGTGTAACAGAAATTAATTAAGTTTTTATCAACTCATATTTACATAGAAAGAGAGTCCCTTCTAAAGAACAAAACAATTCTTCTTTGTGATGTGAAATCGATTTTTTGTTTTGTTTTACTCACATGTTTTTTTTAGGTAAAAATCATAAATTTTTATTGATTTATATAAAAAATCAAGCATAAAGTTTTGTTAAAAAATTATATTTTCCTAGACATTCAAAATAAATGTATCCATTTAAAATTGAATTATTTATGGGAATAATTTTTATATTGATTTTGGCGACAAAAAGTTTTATTGAACAAATAAAATTCGTTTTTCCGAGGATACACTATAGATGCATTACTTTATTATGGGATTAATAAACTGGTTTACGTTCTATAGATTTTAAGAATCTAAAAATAACAATGGTTATTATGAAATATTGGTAAAAACTATAAGAAACCGTACGCTCATTTTTATTAATACTTTTAAGCAAATAAAAAATGGAAACCCAATAATGATATTATCTCATATTTAACATCCAAATTTTGATGATTCATTTTGTATACATAAGCAAATTATTATACAGAGTGGTTCCCAATCAATGTTATAACAGCCACTTAATCATGATATAAATATTCAAAGCAGTCAGATTTAAATCAAATACAATTTATGTATTGAGCGCCATTAACTAAGGATTCAATGAATTCACTAATGGCCATTATAAAAATTAAATTTACAATAATACTTTATCGGTACTTTATCTAAATTTTCACGGTTCAATTGTTGAACAAAAGTGGGTCGAGCTAATGGTTAATTCAAATTTAAAATGAAGGCTTAAAATATTAATCATTGTAATTTACTGTGTTTTTACAACATGCGTAGCAAAATATTTTCTGATGTTTAAAACATGGTAATAATAACATCAATTTTTGTAACATTTTCTTTTGACCTTTCAATTATTTTCGAGTGTATACTTTTATCAGATATTTTTGATCATTAAAAAAATAACAAAACATTTTTCCCACAAAATATATTTTGATGAAAATGTTGTAACAATATAAGAAGATC
>JAPMAG010000280.1:0-16788 GCA_036584685.1 Rhyacophila sp. Rhy_31_5 | reverse complement strand
CCAAAACAGCGGGCTATACAAAATAACACCTCTTATTGGAAAACCCTATATAAAACATAGGTTATAAATATATATAGACCCTGCTTAGGAAAAAGGGCTTAACCCCCAGTTTTTTGAAAAGTGGTTTTATTTGAGAAATATAATGCACACAACTAAATACAGGTTCTGTGAAAAAAATTAAGCCAAAAATGCTGAATTATATCGTTCAAATTTAGATTTTGAAAAAAGCACGATCTACTAAATTTCTATAGAAAGAAAAAAAGCATAAAACGTCAATTTTAATTATCTTTCTTTAATAACATTCTTAATTATCAGATCAGGAAAACGAAAGACCAATTTATTGGTCATCGTGCACTTCCAGTTTGTGTTAATGTGACTTTGACTAAAAATCATTAAAACACGGTTTATGTGCCTCCTATAAAATTTGTTCTGTGAGGTTTACTCCCTTTTAGCTAAATACGGTCGATATAAAACCTGACTTCTAAGGCCGTATTTTTATATGTTTTCATTTACTTTTTGCATGTATGCTGTATTAGTAAAATTTATTTATGTATGAAACTTTTAAAATCGGTTAACTGAAAAATACACATACATTTGAAAATATTTGTTGAGGTCATTTTATGCATGAATATTATAATATTGTAAAAAGGTACACTTCTTATAAAGTCGTATAAAATGCCGGTTTCAAGATACACGCTAAACTCGTATCTATAAAAATTTTATTCAATAAAGTATACACGCACACGAGTACAAACGTATTCCCTGTCTACCACACGTTATGTATTGTATTTTGTAATCATTTAGCAAAATACTCTCTGCGTTGACTATGAGTATTTTAAATAATTCTGTCATAACTCATTTTTTAGTGTATATCATTTAACAGACATATATTTGTTTATGGTAATTATTTGAACTTCTTACTCAACCATTAATGGTATAACATGTGATTTTTTTTTTAAATTTATACTCGTATATATATATCAAATTTATTTGCAATATATGTGGTGTTTTTAATAAAAAATCTCATTTAGATATTATGTGATATGCATTTAAATACATATTTGATTTTTTTTTTGTTAAATATATATATCTGTACTTGCTAGGAAAACTACACTATGTCAAAAATGGCACTTTTTTATTATGGCTGTTCAAAGTGGTTTTGGTGTTAACTCTCTTGGATAATATTTATATAGTAAAATGTAATATTCTTTCCGCTATATTTTTTTAGTAGGGCTATAACATAATTTAGTATATCACTGAAAAGAGCGTCACAAGATTATTTTTTTTACCATATCCGCTCTGAACGAAGTATATGGATCTCCACAAGGTAAGAATTGATTTTGACAGTTATTTACGACTAATTATTGTCAATTATTAGCTCAATCATTTTGGGTTCGTGTCCTTTTTAAAATACAAATGAATAAACGTTTGAAAAAATTTACAACCAGCATGGGCCTTGAATCCATTACCTTCGGTACGTGAGTCAAATGCGCTATCCACTCACCTCCGAGAATGACTTATATACTATAGGCGAGTTATACTATACTATGT
The DNA here is from genome assembly GCA_036584685.1 of Rhyacophila sp. Rhy_31_5. NCBI lineage: Eukaryota > Metazoa > Arthropoda > Insecta > Trichoptera > Rhyacophilidae > Rhyacophila > Rhyacophila sp. Rhy_31_5. The sequence goes on along the minus strand of JAPMAG010000280.1, from coordinate 15,237 downwards.
CGATATCTCAATTTTGCAAAAAATTGACATAGTGGAGTTTACCTCTCAGGTACAGATTCAAGATTTGTTTTAATATAACTGAAAAAAAGTGTGTAAATATCGATTCTTTTATTGAAATTAAAATTATTTCAACTCTATTGTAAATATACATGAACAAGTCATTACATAAATACCATTCTAAATAAAGTCACATTTGTTTGATTTTTTTGATAATTAAAAAAGAGAACGTAATAAATTGCCAATTCACTGCAACAACAATATTAAAAATAAACAACGTAAGCACGAAAAAAATACAATGATTAAAATACAGTGATTAAAAATATATTGTATTCAGATAAACATCTGATTATAAATTTATATTTAAAGACGCCTTCCAAAAGAACTTACGAACGTATATCATTTAAAATGAATTAATTGAAAAAAATGCTAAAACTTAAGTGGACGACTTTGACACCTACGACAATCATGTTAACCATAGTTGTTGCTCTCTTAATTTTTATAACTACTAGAAAATCACTTATATGTTATAGGTTAAAAAATCTATTGAAACTGATGTGATTATTCTACATAAATTGTTTATAACCAGAATGGCGAAATTGCATTTATGCCACGTATGAGTTGAGAATTATGCCAATGCAAACTTTCACCTAATAAACATGACATTGAAAAGCACTCTTGTATAACAACTACTAATATTATATCGACCCTGTTTAGGTAAAAAGGCGAAACCCTCAGTTTTTTTGAAAAGTGGTTTTATTTGAGAATCATAATATAGACAAATAAATACACGTTCTCTCAAAAGGAATTAAGTCAAAAATGCAGAATTATTATCGAAATTCAGCTTTAGATTTTGAAAAAAGTACGATCTAATAAGTTTGTATGGAAAATAAAAAAGCATTAAACGTCAATTTTTATGATTTTTCTTTGATAACTTTCTTAATTATAAGATCAGGAAAATGAAGCACCAATTTATTGATAATCGTGCAATTCAAGTTTGTGTTAATGTCACTTTGACGAAAAATCGTTAAAACACATTTTTTGCGCCTCCTGTCGAATTTGTTTTGTGAGGGCTACTCCCTTTTACTTAAAGACGGTCAATATTATAATGACATATTAATAACGTCTTTTTAGGCAAACTCTCTTCCTTTATAATAAACATCGATAACTTGCAGTAAGGAACAATTAGTGTCGCCCTTGTAGGTGAATAGATAGTGGCATCCGACTCACGAGCCGAGAATACTCCGTACTCGTTGCAAATTTGTACTAATGTTTATTCATTTGTATTGTAGCCAAGACATGAACCCGAAACTGTTGAGCTAATAATTAATAACTATTACTCAAAAAAATGAATGCTATGAAAATCTTCATGGTATAAAGATCACATTTGCTTCATTTCGGAGCGTATATGAAATTAGAAAAAGAAAAAAATTCAACACTTAGTAAAAATAGTAAAGATTTTCAAAATTTGATTATTTCTCTATGTTTCTAGGAAAATACATACATACAAATATGCATATTATTTAATGTCAATTGTACAATACATCACTTGGTTCAACATGTCTTTTAGTGTTTACATAATCGTTTATTCAGTAGTATAAATAATGTGCATGTATTTTGGTCATACTATGCTCTCAAATATATTTTGCCAATAAACTTCCGTCTATTTTACTGTATTATTATATCATCTATTTTAATATTTTTTCTATTTAACTAAATGTTTATTTGCTTTCATTTTCATCAATAATGATTTCACAAATTTCTGTTCATATAATTCATTTATTAAAATGCTAATACATATTTAATTTATTAAAAATATTTTTTCTCAGTTACGTGTATATATTTTCACTATTTTATTTCAGAAATTTGATATTTATATTTGCGACGTATTTTAAGTGATTTGCTTTATTTCTCTCTTAAATTAATTTTTCCACCAAACGAAATGATTATTTTGTGTATTCAAAAACTCTAATAAATTACCAGCGATTACGAAACGATAGTATTTCATCGCCAAACTTCCCACTGAAACACCGTCCACACCTGCATAAATCATCGGACACGATCCGACGGGATTCGTTGGCACTTGGGACCAAAGTCAATCCGTTTATTAAAGTGGCGAATTTATTTCGTCCCTCGAGGGAGCCATATATGTAAATTATTACATCGTATGATCCGCAAAATAGGGTTCCTATACTCTCGTATCTTCTCTTCGTGTGTCTCTTTTCGAGCTTGCAAAAGATGAATACCTTAATCGTGAACTGGGGATACCTTTCTAACAAAGAAGGTTATATTGAAAATTTCGATAGCATGTTAGCCCGAGGAATATTTTTAATCTTGTTAAATTTTCTATTATTGCATTCAGTAACGTCGAACAAAAACAATGAATTCGTTTTGAGCGGTATCTTTTCACTACCAAAGAAGAAAACAATCATCATTGAGTTTTTCTTTTTCTTTAAACCATATACGTTCCAAAACGAAGCATATATAGTAGCTCTTCGTAATATAAAAATTACTTTGACTGCTTTTTACAAGTAATACTCATCAATTTTTACCGCAACCGTTTTGATCTACCTTTTGGTTCTAAATTCACATGAAAAAACGTCTACATTTTTACCAGCTACAGGATTTGATTCTCTAACCTTCGGTTTGTGAGTCAGGTGTGCTTATTCTTTCACCTACAAGGGCGATAATAAAACTTTACCAAACTGTTTATAATATTATACCACCGATAATGATGAACTTACAAAGGTATCTCAGTGTATAAAAACAAATGTTATAAAACTTTTATAGAAGTAAGAATCACTTCACTCGTGATTATGTTTGATTTAGTATTCTTAGAGTTTCACATATTTTTCATTATTACTATCAACAAATAAATTGAGAAACAAAAATATATTGAGATTTTATTTAGTTTATATAAGAAATAAAATAAATATGATAATTAAGAAAACCCATTTGAAAATATTAAGTATTTTTTATTTATTTATAAAATATGTGTATGATGTGTTTACACTTTACCAATCACTTTACTACCACTAGTCGTCCCCATTAGCCCAGTTAGTAGCGCGCACGCCTATCAAGCGGGGATCCCGCATTTGTATTGTAGCCAGGACACGAACCAGAAACGGTTGAGCTAATAATTGACAATTATTACTAGTAAAAAAATAAACTGTTAAAAACAATCTTCAAATTGTGAAATCGATATGCTTCGTTTCGGAGCGGATATGGTTAAAAAATAAACTCACTTAGTGTGAGATTTGGTAAACGTATCTTGACAACTGGATTTTTTAAAAACAAACAACAGACAACCCTTTCATCGTCTCTTTGTTTCTATTGATTTTTATGAAATATTATTTATATATTTTTTTAATCATATCCATTCCAAAATAAAGTATGTGGATCTCCACAGAGTAAAGATTGTTTTGATAATTTTTTTATGAGTAATAATTGTCAGTTATTAGCTCCACTAATTTGATCTATGTTCTGGGGTTTCAGATGCACATGATAAAACCTGTGCAATTTTTGCCACCTATATGATTCGAACTATAAGCCCTCGGTTCGTGAGCTTGATGCACCATCTACTTACATACTAAAGCAAAATACATATAAATAATAGAATTCAACATATTCTCTCCACAAGAGAACTTCTGGACTTGTACGAAGATGCGCTTTTTCGACGGAGTAATTATAAAACACTTGACTGTAGTCTAACATTTTATAATCAGCGAGCATAGTGAAAGTGAAAGATATTTTTTGATGTTTTAATCGTCGTTCTCATAGGGTTAGTGAATAGCGTGTACGCTCGGCAATCGGAGGTTACGGGTCCAAGTCCCGTGCTGGTTGCAAAATTTTAAAAATGTTTATTCATTTGTATTAAAGCCAGGACACGAAGCCGAACCGGTTGAGTTAATAGTTGACTATTTTTACTCGTAAAATAATTAGCAAAAACATTTTTTACGTTGTGAAGATCCAAATGATTTGTTTCGGAGCCGATATGTCTGAAAGAAAAAAAATAATAGAAATTTGTTCGCTTAATTATGTATAATATTGAATTGCTGAAATTATAATTTCATTATCAGTGTAAGTTAAAACTAATAAAAACATTATATACACTTTTTTGCACGTCACATTAATCATTCAATCAGTATGATGTTATTATTTAACACTTTACCGTAAACATCGTTCAAGTGCCTTATTTCTAGCGTGCGGTACAGCTTTTGCTCTTAAGAGTCTAAAGTGATGAACTTAAGCGGTTACAAGACGGATTTTCTCCGTCGATAACTTTATTGCGCGCAAAACATGAATTTTGCGCACCATAATCCGCTGCGACCCGTCCCTAGGTGACAATCAATACGAAAATATCAAACGCAAAAAAATCACTGGAGCTTATACAAATAAATATTTTACCGAATATTTCAGAATCTCTTAGATTTATTGACATTTTTTTTTTAAATAGAATATATACGATTCATAAAAAATAACTATTTAAATGACATTCTTAAAAACTATTTTAAAATAGTGGTATTTTATATTTAGTTGCCATCGCGGAGGAGTAGATAGTGACATCCAACTAACGAGCCGAGGGTCACGGGTTCGACCCCTGTGCTGGTCGCAAATTTTACAAATGTTTATTCACGAACCCGAAACAGTTGCGCTTATAATTGACGATTATTACTCGTAAAAAACTGTCAAAACAATCTTCACATTGTGTGTAGAGATCCATATACTTCGTTTTGGAGTGAACATAGTCAAAATAAAAAAATATATACGGAATAAATGAACTACATACTCATATTTCTAGTCATTTAAATGGTAAAGAAACATTGGGTTTTTAAATTCACGTAATTTGATGGTTAAATTTCATGAATATTTAAATTTATTGTAATCATAACAGTCATATAAATTATAATGTTTATAATTAAAGAACTGTCAACAAATATTGCTTGTTTAATGACTGCCCAAACTTGTCTCTAAGCTTAAAAAAAATATTTAATGAAAAATTTGAATATTTGGTCATATGCTTCGCTTACGACTGACTGTTTCCAGTAATTTCCTGAACCTAATACTTCAACCGGTCACTTAAGTTAAAGATAGTTTAACTTTACTAATTATCTGACTAATTAATATCTTTACCTGGGAAGAAAATTACACTATGTCGAAAATGGCATTTACACACTTTGGCTTTTTAATAGTCGTTTTGGTGTTGCTTCTCTTAGATAATATATAACATAGTAAAATATTCTTTTCTAGCAGTGTTTAAACATTATTGAGTATATTACTGGAAAGAGCGTCGCATAATATACTACTCTATGTTGATAAGTATTTCGATTTACCCAAAAACTGATAGAATATACCTCCAAAGATATATCTATAAATAAGACATATATTACGATTGCAGTTTTCTACTTATTATTGTGGTTTAATTTTTAACGAAAAATACGTACGAAAAACATTATATTTTATCGATATTTGATTTAATATTTTAGTTGCGAATAGGTAACTTGCTCATTGATAAATTTGTTCAACGACCAAATCATATAAACGGAACACTCGTTATTAAGCGAAAATATTAAGAAACATCAATCTTTTAGCTATAATACTTTTCCTTTTGTATCAAAAGCTATCAGAGAATGAACTTTATCTCAAAATCATCTTTTTGTTTTTTTATTTTTATTCTTTTATATTTATGATCTGTGGTACGAGTATAATCTAAATATATTTGAGAACAGTGAATCTTATTATTTTACTCCTACTGTAATTTTGATCTCTTTTGTAAATCAATTCCAGTTTCATTATCTTTCGATATATATAAATAGTTATTGTCTATAGTCATACAATATTCAAAGTTATCATAACTTTTCCATCAATCTATCATGTATATTACATTATATTTGTCTACCGACATCTTTCCGCTTTAGTGTTTCAAGTTTTAAGGCGTAAAGAAATAATATTCATTTATTTTTGTATAAGTATTACATGTATAAAGGAAAAGTTGAATTAAAAAAAAAAAAAAATGAATTTTTTTCAATACTACAGTGTGTACAGTATTTTTTATTATTTTTAAATACTCGTACCTCTCAGCATTTTTTCACGTAGCATTTTGAAGTGGCATTTTAACAATATGTTTAAAATTCTTTGTTTTGTACGTAAAATGTTCAATAAGTTTTTAAGATAACGTAATAAACAAAAAAATAATAAATTTAGATAAAATAACACAAAAATAACTTGTTATAATAACAACATAGCCAAAAATAACAATAAAATATGTAATAAATCTAATATTGAGACATTTTTGGTTAATAAGTTAACTTGTTATACATCCAAAGAAGTATCGAAGTATATATTATTCTTTTCATATCCAAACCTTATTTTGTTAGTTATTACTAATCATATTTATTTTTATGCACATTTGATAGCCCATACATTATAAAACACCAATATATCAAACATAGAACCTTCTGCAAGAAATTCGTCGTTATATTTTTATGGATTCGTACATCAACTTTGTAGCAGCTTAGGCAGATGCTAAATACTATACTTAAAATAAAATAAATTAAATGAGAAAATCATATATATTATACTGATTGATATTAGGTAAGTTTTTAAATGCAAAAAGGTGACGCATACATCGTTATTTATGGATGGCTAAGATTAAAAATTAAGCACTAAAAGACACATTCGTTGATATTTAATTCAGAAGAACACCAGTTAGGTAATTTGATGTATTTGACATGACGTAGAATTCAGGTTTAATTTGTATTAAACAAACATTTTATATATTTTACTGAACGTAATATCCGTTATGATTATAAAAAATAAATTTAATTTATTTTATCAGAAATATATATCCTCTACATATTGCTTTATAATTTAATACGTTAGGTTGTTTCCTACCATATATTCAATTCAGTAAAACGTTTTTTGGCCATTCAATCATTTTATTTTCTTTCGTGCAAATAAAAGGAGGCGTAGCTTTTTATCTCTAGTAATAATACCGTAAAAAGACAGGCGTTCCTGGAGATATTCTTGAAACTGTCTTAGTATACACTCAATATAAGCCGAATGATATATTATTTAGTCATGCGTGGGCGTTTGAAAGGAGATTGGTAATAATCTTAGCTTTTTCCATAAAAACATGATTCTGTTTATAAAACAAATTACTTTTTAAATCTAAAATTTTTACGTTTTCCTGTGAAATTTATATAATAATAATATATCACAATTTTTAAAGAGTTCCTTTTTATGAAAGTACTGGAAAACAACATTCATAGACTAAAATCACTTATCAATCCCAAATAATATTGAATGATATTCCCGCTTGCTTGTGGTATCCCTTCTTACTGGGCGTCAGGCATATGACCCCTGTCCCATTCATCTTTGGTTTAGTATCTGTATTTAAAGTTTTGTGATGGAATTACCATCGATATCTGGTGTAGTTTTAATTATTTGTATTTTTTAGTTATGTGTGTTTTTATTTGTCTGTCTGAGTCTTGTCCAGTCAAGTAGGTCTTGATCTGCTCCGTTCTTCGTCTCTCGTGTGTGTTTATCTGTAAGCAGAGAATAGAATCCGTAGTTTTAGTAATCAATGTGTTCTGATATGTGCTTCATCCAAGGGCAGGCAAACATATTTATTTTTTCTAGATATCAGATGGCGCATGGAGATAACCAAACTGACTCCAGATCATTGGACTTCTCAGTTCTTAACCGGACACGGTTGTTTTGACATGAATATCAGTTACACACAATTTCTTTTCTTAGATTGGACACTATTAATAAATAAACATCTCTGTTTATTATTTGACCAGGTATCTCTAAAACGTTTCTTTCACATTAGTTTTCCAGAAAATTTTAAAAATCAGGAGCGAAAAAGTCTTCATAGTTATACATCACATAATTTTTCCTGCAGTGGCTTTTCAATAAGTCATTTTTGAATAATACCCAATAAATGATAAAATTGATAATTCATAGTCAATTTCAAATTATACGTAATAATCTTTAAAAATAACGGTATGTACGCTAACACTAGACTTTATTAACTAGAAACTTTTTTTACGAAGACCATTTTAATTTATTTTTATTTTTTTAATTTATAGATTAATAAAAATTACAAAAAAAATATAATTTTTTATTCATATTCAATTGTTTGTTATTCTCGTATATCAAGCTTCTTTATATATTGAGATTTACATTGCTGTTGATAATCGTATTATGTTATTTTTACTTTTGAACTTATAAATCATTATATAATAATAATGTATATTAAAATTTTAATTGGAAAAGCCTATGTTTTTTACAAATGCATGAAAACCATTATACACAAATGCATATTTGAATGTAAATTTTGTCTAAATTTGGCTTTTTAACTACTGAAAATTCACATTGAAATCGTATTGAATACGTTTTTGTGAATAAAAATACAAATAATTTTCTTTCATATCCTGATTGATCTTTGGAAATTTATGCTCATTAATAGGTCTTCGGGTTTTTTCAAGTTTTTAATTTTTCATAAAAGCAAAACATCTACAGGCGATCATAACATGGTACACATCTTTTATACGCAATATCAAGATATTAAAATTAATAAAATTATACGAATTTGGTTCGGTGAAATGATAATAAAGGGCGTAATATAAAATAATAGATTATATATCATCATCAACGTATGTGGTTGAGTTAACTATGACATCGCATAGTTTTGACTATCTGACGATTGAAAAAATCTCCGATGTACTTGTATGGGTATTTATCTTCTTGCATCTCAAACTACAAAGCATATTTCTTATGTTTTTAAAAACACTTTGTAACTCTCAAAAATCAGTTTTTAGTTTCTCCTGAAGAGTTATATTTTTATCGTATGAAAGATATTTTCTCGCTGACACAAATATATGATTTAAAACATTTCATTTATATTAAATATGTACTTATTTCAAAATAATATAAAATTATTAACAATTATGGGTATGAGTTCTGCATTCCCTTATATATTATATAGGTTTGTTACATATTTCATATTTTGGAATGCATCTAATAACTACAGCATCTTACAATGCTGTCAATATGTTAAAGTAGCGATAATCGCTTAAAGTAGTTGGAAAAATGTCAATTAATCTAGATAGAGTTCCTTTCGTATACCTAAGTGACTTCCAACGCAATCAAACACAAACATACTTTAATTACTTCATATAATATTGAAAGTAATTTTAAATATCAGATATATTTATAAAAATTAAAATTTTATACATATTCCCTTACAATTTATATGGTGGAAAGTATCATTTATATTTAATAATTAGATATTAAAATTTTATTCTTAAACCATGTCGCGCTTCTTTACCGGAGCATATATAAACTACACATTGTCTCTATGAGTCTCTATTGCTGGCCATTTTTTTCACATTCTCCTATATCATACCGGCATTTTTTAACTCCTACGAATACATCAAAATAGCCTGTCAGGATGACGAAATCTGTTGACTTGAAGAAGAGGCATGCCAGGTTAAACATTCTCACTACGCCAATTCTATTATCTCGACTTCATTGGAGATGTGACGAGAAACTGCATGGTGTGGTCTTTTATCACATATTGGATATATCTGTACCACGGTTCTCCCCAATAACCGTAATTTGCATCTGTTTTTTTATGTTCAGTAGTAAAATTTTCCTCTGCCCATGATTCTCTGAACAATACTGAAAATATGCAAGCGTTAATAGACTGTACATTTCATTTTACCAAGTACAACTATAAATCTCAAATATTTCGCATGGAGTTAAAGGTTGCTCCGGCAATTCTCACTCTTATAGCGAACTCTCTTTGCAAAGTACTATCTCACAAGACTTGTACTTCCAGGTATCTTTTGACACTCTCGATGTTTTCTATTTGCAGCTAGTCATAAAAAAGTCTTATCATACATCATAGTTAATCAGTCCTCCAGTTTACTTAATTCAGGAAACACTACACGTGAATGTATTATTTTGCTTCAGTATTTCGAAATACTAACAATATTTACTTTATTCATTGTATACAACAAAAAGTCTATCTGTTGGATTCTACAACTCTATGCATTTTATTACTGTTTTTTTTATAAAACCTTCACAAAGAAATGCTTTAAGATTTTTTCGGTCATAATTTCCACAGTTTATCTATTGTTTGCCAATTTTATCAAACATTTTATTATTTTTCATCGATTCAGTGTATGAATACTTCTTCATAATGATGAATTTCTTGTAATGACAAGATTGTAAAAAAGTATTAAACTATTTCGGAATCACTCGTGATTATTGATTTAGTAAATATTTTTATAATAGTCAAGTCAAATCTACAATATTAATTCATTTTAATGCGTTATTTTAAAGTGATTCATATTCATTTTGAGCCTATCTCAAAATATTATTCTTCTATACTCTCTAACGAAATCTGCGGTTTGACAAGTTTTTTTTCGCTCCGTAACAATAATTGGAGCAAACCTCGCACCATCAAACAGATTCATTTGCTTCTCAATGATTTACTACATACATTTCTGTATTTGCTTAAACGTATCTTTAGGTATAATCATATACAGTACACATACAGTACAGTAAATATATTCTTATCTTGATTATGTATTGAAAGTAGCGTATAGAAATAATAATACAGGCTTAGTCCCGCTATAGCAAACTTTGCGGGGCCGTAAAAAATACTTCGCTACAGTAAAATATCGTTTTATCAAGTAGACATTTTACAAAAGTACTAACGTTGTCCTTAAGTATTTTATGAGTAGTTAAAATGTAATCAATATCAACATGTGCTAAATACACACACTATTTATAATATAAGTAATATTTTTTTTCGTTCGTTAAAACTAGACGTTCATTTGATTTGCGTTAACCGTCATGCAGTTCTATAAAATAAATCGTTAAACTGAAAATTTCACTCTTTTAGAATTAATTTTAACGTATAAACAAAATTGGTCTAAAATAGTCAAAATTTCGTCATTTTTTTAAATAATCGTATAGTTATACATATTTAGGTTTGAGTTAAGCCACAGCCGGTAACATCTTGCAAACTAGAAAAAAAAAGTTTGTTATGGTTGGAAGAACCGTTGTTTTTAGGATAATCAATTTCAGTTGCGAAGCTAGCACATAGCGAAGGCATACAAAGCATGAAAGGACAACTTGATGAGGGGCCTAAATATTTGTATTTATTTAAAATACATAAGAAAATACTAACACCAATGGGCAATTATGTAATAATTTACCACTTCTCGTTTTTTCTACCGAAAATATTTTGAGGCTAGTAGTCTGAATAGGTCTTTTTAAATTTTCACCTGAGGGCCTAGAGTTTGTAGCTACGCCACTGATCAATAGTTTTTTTGACGTAATAATAATAATAAGTTAAAAAAAATATCTTACTTATAATCAGTTCAAAACAGCATCCGCAAAGCTCAGCAGTCGCAATGGCTTCATCAAAGAGTGCTTTGACGAATGGCTCTTTCACCAGCTTGGCTACAGCTCTTCGGGCGCAATGAGCCAGCAATGACGTTAAAAGTATAAATAGTGTCGACACCACTAGTGGTGCAAATGTCATCTTATTAACCTGCAAGTATTATAAATTTATCTACTACTGTTATTTTTTTATACGCAAAAAATAATAAACAATTGTGTTCTCGATATACTTTAAAAGATAATTAATACACAGTTATTGATTCGGTGAAAATTTCCTTGCATGTAATATTGTGTTATTCGACTTTATACATAATTTTATTTACTGACAATCCTTGGTGGAAAGTTATGACGAGTATCCTGACAGACAAAACCAACCTTGATTGCTTTTTAAATATTTTATAAGATTTTTATCCGATTTGAACATGTGATTTCATTAAGCTATATTTAATATCTCAAAAAACTTATTAGTCAATTTACTCATATATTAATCTGATTAGTGACGAATTGATCATCCAGTTCATTAAACAGACATTTCCAAAGAACCAATTATGAGATATTGACAAAGGCAATATTATATTGGTCACCATAAATCAAATATTATTGATAGATGATAATAAAACTTTGAGTAATCAGTCATACAAAAATAACGCCAGATGCAAAGTGACCGGTTCATCAATAAGATTTTTAGAAATATCCTAGTTAGATAAACCAGAACATATTTAAATGTTGGTTAATTATTTATTAATTTATTGGCATTATCTTTTTTTGTGGCATGTTGGAATAATCTGAGTACTGAAATAAATAGAGTGCAACATTACACATATAACTGCATATTTGACTAATTTTTTTTTTGAAATGTCTGACTAATAAAATGGGCGATTGAAATACAATGAATAGTTTGGGGAATTCTGCAGTTTCAAAAAATATATGAATTTCTTGACAGATGTCTGAATATTACATGAAATCTATGATGTAGCTGGCCACCATGTAGCAAATTCATGCAAAACACAATAGCCAAGTTCAGAGTCGTAAATTATCAAAAAATATTACTAATGCACATGGCGGGGCTTAGGAAATATTTACTTCAGTGTGAAGGGAGGCTTTCGTGAAATTTTTAGACGACCACTTTCTTAAAACGCTTCTTGTTTTTTACTTTATGTGAAAATATAAGATTTAAATGCCTTTCCCTAGTTTTTGTATGAGAGCCCGAACTTTATAGTTACGTCACTGTATGATTAATGTTTCACTTAATTATTATTAAAAACTAAAATTAATTACGTGTTTTTATGACAAATTAAAATTAACCATGATACCATATAGAATTATATACAATTATACAACTTTTTCTCATTTGTTTGACATTTAATGTTTACATCTAAATATTTCTTTTTAGCTCTATGTATTGAGATATTTTACAGAATGCAAGTTTTTATTTGTCTTAATAGCTTAATCGATCGGAGATAACACATTGCTTCCACATAGAATATTCATTTAATAAAACTAATTACAAATTATTTTTACTATTTTATAATACTACATATATTGAAACGAAAAAGTTTTCGAACGGGAAAATTATAAAAATCAAGCTTTTACTTAGTTCGAACGATACGTTACTAGCATTTTAATAATTGTTATTTTTTAATAAAGTCTTCAACACTAGAATATATTCGTCATACTGGCCGTTTATCTAGGATAGTACTATATTTCATAGCACACGTACAAATAACTTACTTGTATCATTATTGGGGCACTACGATTCGAAACCAACGCCTAATTTGTGTTTTTTTATTATTGAAGTCACGTGACACCACAAGTACATTGATTGAACAGTACCACAGAAATAACAAAAATATAGTGTTTTGTGTAACCGTGGAAATGTCAAATGTAAAATTGACTCTCTGAGCATCTTAGCTTAGAGTAAAAAATAAACAATCAACGTGTTACTTTAGTAATTGTTGTCTAAAACAAGGCTTAAATATGTTCTATAATACCTCGGAAAATCTACGGTGAAAATATTACTACTTGCATCAGAAATGTTTGAAATTTTATCATCAGTATCGTATATACAATCGATTCCGCTTAATTGAGTTACCGGTTAATAAAACCAGCCCCTTATTTGGGCCACATCTTTAGAAACGAAAACGAAACTATTAATCTAATACATATTTTAAACGCTTGATTGAGACAATATTCCTCTTAATGAAGACATCAACAGACGTTTGGCTGACATTCACGCGTTGCCCGTCGGATAAATACGAATAAGTTCGGCTAATAATTTTTGTAACAATGAAAAGTCAAATAACGCTATCAACAAAAATGCAACTTCACAGGAGAACAAAAAAACGTTTTATAATTTTCTTGGAACTCAACAAATAAGATGTTTATTTAAAGCCTAATGTGTAAATATTATAATTTGTTGTTGTTTGATAATTTGATTTGTCTTGTGACAAGAACGCTAACAGCTTATACAGTCTTTTGATATTAAAAAAAGGCAACTTTAAGTAATTAATGTTAAACTTTACAGACGATTTAATAAGAACCCAGAAAATATTGAAATACCGTTGTTTGTCAATTATGTAGTCAAGAACGTAAAATAACATTATCATAAAGAAAAATAAAAAAGCAAATTTTGTAGATAACGTTGCTTGACTTGAAGCCCTCGAATCGAACGTCCCTACTCATTATATACTTTAAAATTAATTATTATTTTTTCTTCACATTTTATATTTCATATTTACAATTTTTATAGTTTCGTTCAATACTTTATTGATATATGTACTTATTATTTATTTATACACATTAATTTGTTAGATTATTTTTGTTTGTTTTTTCTTGTAATTTATATTTTTGTTTATAATACGGGCCGATATGCCCTATTCCCGACATGTCTCTATTAAGCGGAATCGACTGTATTACATATATTATTTAATATTGATTATTACTTACTGATTATAAAAAAACAATAAAGTCTTGTTAATTGTTCAATAAACAAATATTAACACAATATGTATCGCAAAAATGCAGTAAGAAAATAATACTTATGTTTGTTTATAAATGATTCAGTGCTATTGACTCGAACAATATTGCCGATATGTATTATTGATTTGTATCCGATTTGACTCCATCGCCCGATATTAATTCAACTGGACGCGTTTCTGGCTCGGATGCATTTTAATATGGCACCAATTATCAATACAAAGCCGGTATTTTTAAGACCGATTTGTATGAAACTAAATGATGCAGTGTACATAGACTATTTGGAAAAGACACAGCGTCTACACGTGAGATAGCTCTAACAACCACTGTGCGACGCTACATACTAGTAATGAACAATTGACAATGAACATTATTATATTATCTATCCACTCTTTCATTGAACTCAAGGCCCATTTACGCATATATACAGACGTATCTCGAACGTTCATCATATTGACTACACTTGTAAGTAATTGCATAAAACATCAAATCATACGAATAGTTTGATCTTATACGCACGTAAAATGAAATTATGGTAATCCAAAGAAGCTTACGCACTTTCCATCGTCGATATACTGGCAAAAAGCGTTAAATCGAAAAATAACCGTTTTTACTTAATAATGCAGATAGATTTTCGCACGCTCTGTCGTCTGGTAAATCAAGCTTATCCACATTCTTTGTACTTTTTCTGTCATATTAAAATCTCACTACCTATCAAGTCGATATTGAATATTTTATTACTGGCAAAACACATTAACTCTTTGAGTAGTGAATTAATTTTTTCGCGTGCAAATTCTGGGAGCAAGTAACTTTTGCATATCGCAATTTTGTTTCAATTTAATC
>JAPMAG010000279.1:0-16795 GCA_036584685.1 Rhyacophila sp. Rhy_31_5 | reverse complement strand
CGAAATTCAGCTTTAGATTTTGGAAAAAGAACGATCTACTAAGTTTATATGGAAAGGAAAAACATTAAACTTTCTCAATTATCAGATCAGGAAAAAAACACCAATTTATTGGTCATCATGCACTTCAAGTTTGTGTTAATGTGACATTTACTGAAAATCATTGAAACACGTTTTTTGTGCATCATGTAAAATTGGTTCTTGGAGGGTTAATTCATTTTGCCTAAACACGGTCGATATAATACAACCCATCGATTCATAATATTTCAATCTACCTATCCATTGTATTTTAACCTGTGACCCAGGTGCTAAAAGCAAACTTTGATTCTAAGGATTATACATCATTATAAATTAATTTTATGTACGGCCATCCATGAAGTAAGAATATTATTATGAACAACATGTACGGACATAAAGTTGCATTTACTCTTTATTGTCACTTCTGTTCGGTTTACGAATTCTACTCTCGATGTACTTTTTATAAAACTTTCAGTTATTGTATTTTATTGTTCAAAAATATTTCTTTATTTTTGTTTTACCTTTACTCTATTATCAAAACTAGAGAACTAGAAACAATTATATCTGGCATTAATCCTCAGTGTAAAGTCATTATATTGAAGTATCTTAATTGACATATTTTTACTTAAGTCAAGTTGTAATAATGTACTTTGAAGTTTAAATGCGGCAATCTATTTCAGTTTTATAGTAAACGTATAATACTTTTGATTATTGATGAAGTTAGTGATTTCTGATGTTTAAAGGCGGTTCAAACTTATTTACAAAATAGTTTCGTTTGAAACGCACGTACAATCACAATGCGGACATCTCATTTCGCAGTCCCCTCCAACCACACCCTTTTTATTTATTACACCAATTCGCAATTTTTTTATTTAACCCAACAAAATATATTATAATTCTGAATACTCGTACTAAAACTCTTGAATGTTCAATGACCCTATCGTATTCAAGGTTGCTCACAATTATATCGTTTGACGTCAGATTTTCGAAACAAACAATACATTTTTCAATTATTATCCAGGCATTGTCAATGCCCGATTCCTCAGTAGTATAACTTTTGATCGAATTACGACCAATAATCAATCATCACTTCACGGTTAGCAACCTGGTTGATCGCTGAGCCATTTCATGTCAATCCTGATCAAAAAATGAATATCGATACACGTTTTGACGGTGGGTCATAGAAAACATCAAGTACTTTGCAAATTGGCACGTTGGACATCGGGTCGTTGGAATCTGTAGCTGCTTGAATTCTACACGATGTTGTCATAATACTGCTGCGATTTCATAATAAGTTGAAGGTTACTCCAGTCGTTTCCGTGAAAACAGTGAGAGTTACTCGTATATGTTCGAAAAAATCAGCTTTATTTTTTCAACAACCCTTTAATGTTTGAATATCCAAGAATCTCTTGTCCTTCTCCAGTTTTAAACAGAATTACAGAAAATCATAATTAACAATTTTTGTCATAGTATCGAAATGCAACAATACTCAATGTAAGTTTACATGCTCGTATATATGTCATTGAAAAGTGGAATCAGTCTAATGAAATTCAAATTATGATCGAAATGCGGACGATTTCAATAGAGCCTTCACCTGTACTTGGACACCACCATGTGCAGAAATAATTCATGGTATCCTATTTTATTTTAGCAGATGATTTTTTTACTATGGGGGTGTGCACAAGTCGCCTAGCTACCTCATTTCCCAGTAATGCAAAAACTTATGCCAATCTGGACATGGGTAGTTTAAATTGTTTACTCTCAATATATATATTTAAGTTATCATATATGTCATTCCGAGAGGGTCCAAAAATCGTAATACACCTATAGTTTTTACATACCAATAATATCATCTTCCTTCAATAAAAACTACTGTACCAGTTCATATTATGGAATTTCAATAATTCTCGTGTTTCTCGAGATAAATTTTGCAACCCACTGGATAAGATTCCTTAAGTACTGATTTTTTGTTTACTACTATTATTGATTTCTATATCTGCACGCATGCCCTATATGTACGCAATGTATCATTCATTTATTTCATAAGAATTAACCCGCGATACTTCTTCAACACATATAGATATAGGTTGCCGACCACTGACGTAGGGGGGTTTGCATATTTTTTCCACGAGGCCCCAAAATTTCTAGCTACGCCACTAATGTGCACTCTAAAACAAAAAAAAATATCTCGGAAAATCACAGCCTGCAATCATATTTTTCATACTATTTTGAGCGATTTATATGTTGTATATTTTAAATTCTCTAATATTATTTTCTTGTTATTTTAGGAACTAAAGATGGATAATTCACCACCGCCAGACCCGAGTGCTCCCAACTTGACCAACGTGCTCTCTGCAGTCAGCCAGGTGATCGTGAAAACGGTCCCCAATCCTGTGTTCATTTGCGACAATCGCCACCAGCGAACCGAGAGCGAGACAGTGCTAGTCATAGCTCCGAACCCAAACCCGCCTGCAAAATTACCCGATTTTCAAACTCAATCCACACCACCTGTAATCGTTAAGAACACAAATTCAATCATAGTAAGAAGTTTCAGGACAACTCCAGGTGTAATCAGATCAACAAAGTCCGAAGAATACAACCAAATAAATACGATAATAGTTCCAAATAATACAGTGTTAAGTGATACGGCAGTTGACGATGAATCTAGTGACAGTAGCGTAGTTTTAGTCAGTGTGGACCAGTGTCCAGATATTCTCAGCAAAAGTTTCCGACTTAACGAAGCCGACCAAAGTGATCTATCGCCATCGTCCATAACTCCTTTTAAACCCGACGAACCGGACGACAGTGTCGACTTCAAGACTGAAGTTTCTTCTCCCAGTTCTTCAATTGGACAAAAGTAAGTAAAAATTAATATCCCATTCTCTTTTTATTTTTTCTTGTATTCTTTCATGATTGCTTTTAGTTATCTTAATATAATTCTCTACCATACGTACGAGTATCTTGGACTTGAAATTTTGTTGCTATTTTTTTATTTGGACAAGAATTCTTTCTCTTTACTTTCGTATATAATGTTATACGAGTATTCTTGAAAAATTCTTATTAAGAGGTCATTCATAAACACGTAACGTTTTTTCTTACTTTTTACCCTCCCCCTCTCCATGTAACACCACGTAGACATTCAGATTGGCCCGCCTTCACACCTCTCAAACATTACGTAACTTTCCACATTAACCGATTGAGTACCAGAAGCGAGTTAACTCACACAACTTAAAACATACTTTGCTAGAAAAAAATGGATATTTTGGATGATTTTAAATATAAAAATGCAGAGATATGATTATTATAAGGTAATTAAAATCAAAGTAATGATAAAGAAACGTTTAATATACTTTTAAAAACATATTTAGGTTCTATTTTTACTTAAAACTTCACAGCTTACCAGGTTGTGAGACTATGTTCGGCACAAGGTTTAATAGGAATGCAGTTTATAATCATATCCTATCCACGTTTTGAGAGGAAAAGTGTTACTTATCATTAAACATTTACCCACCCTCTCCCTTTGCGACGCCACGTAGACGGTGGTGATCACCTTTCCCACTCCTCAAGATTTTTAAGTGGCTTATGGACGACCCCTTACCTGATACATTTAGAAAAAACAAATTTAAGTTATTTTTTTTTTAATAAAATTTAAGACCATCGCTCACGACTTCATTTCGTAAGATCAATTGAATCTACAAACAAATAGACTCGCGCATTGTTTATTGTCCGATGTATTTTTGATTTTCATTATACGGCAAGATGCGACGTTTCAAAATATAATGCATTAAACATAGTTGATGATGTCATTCCTGAAATTGAATACTATATAAGGCCATACTAGACTAAACACCGGTCAATATTCTGTGTTATTCAGGAAACGGTGTAAGTATTTATTCTCAATAATAAATCAACATCGCCATATTCTGTATTTCATTTTTCGAAGTATTACCTCTAAAATCCATCTTACATGATTTCTTGACAAGTTTCCTCGAGACCTCTAAAATATTAAAAATTGCTCATAAAGGAATGAGATCGTTCGATATAATATATGTGATTTCTTTCAATCAGCTTCCATCTTTATAACAAGCTTTAATTAATTTTCCCGTTGATTAGTATGACCGTACATGTACGCCCATACGCCTTATCGTCTTATTTTCAATATACCTAATTCTTTTATTTTCAAATAGAATGTTATTAGTTTTTGTATAAATATTACATACATATATATATCAATGATATGCGGAAGTCATAGAAATTATACCATAATTATATACTTTAGGGTCGAAAAAAAACGTAAACATTACGAAAAAACAAGTTCATAAAAAAAATTTGAAGAAGCATTGAAGAATCCCTTTTTACTCCATCCTGGAATCATTATGAATGTTGTAAATAAACAAAAGATTGCCCGTCTCACAGGAACACATGAAATTTCACATAAATCAGTTCTCTTGGGTTAATTTTTTTCACATGAGTGTTCCTTTGATACAGAAACACATAAATGTCAGGTAAATCAGTCCCACGGTTTCAAATTTGTCACACAAGTATTCTTTTCATAATGAAATAGAAGCAGGCACGCTAGATAATTATATAAACATACAAGAACCAGTTTGGATTAAATTGAAACAAAATTGCGATGTGCAAAACTCACTCCCAGGATTTGCGTGTGAAAAAATTAACTCTCTAATCAAAGGGTTAAGAATCCAATTTTTTTACAGTTACTTTGGGACATAACACAATGAAAACATCAGTTTTTTTTCTTTCGTCGTTTTACATTCTTAAAACATATATTACGAGTATGTTATCCTAAATGATGCACTTCCATTAAAAATTGACACATATTTTTAGTATAACTATATTTGTAATGCTAGGTGTGAACCATCGGACATGACCATAGTGTGAAATGAATAAATTAATATCATATAAGAAGACGTTTACTAACTATCATTGTACAATGATTGATTCATACAAAAGTAATTTAATGGTTTCGCTACGCACCTTTTCATCTCGACACATTTTGATTTTTGAAAGCTCAATTGGTGCGATCGGTTAAAATGTTTGCACGATTATCGCAAAACACGCCAGTTTATCTATATTTTTTTATTTTTTTTGATGAAACAGGTTTGTTTGACTTTTGATAAATTAATACCGTCGATAATTTTGCTGTAAGATCATGTATTATAAAGTTTTATCTTAGTCTTCGATTTTACGTCATATTACTCCAGATTTGGCCGAGTTTCTTCATTTTAGATGACAGTGTAATACTTAAAATCCATCTCATCAGTTTAGTTATAAAATCTTGTCGCCATAAATAAATAGTGTTTTATGTTTGCAATTAAGTTGCTAACTACATAAAAATGGTGCTGCCTATTTTTTCTTTGCATCTCACACCTAAATTATACTATAATGTCAAATATATATATTATTATATTGCAATTGTTTTCAACAAATTTAACATTGAATTATCATTATTGGTTGTTTAATTAGGTGCATACCAATCATTTCTGAACACTTCTTGCTAATAATCGTTATCTAGTTTAGTCAACTTTCTAATAGCCCATTGATAAATTTACTAAGTTTATCTCCCAGCGCATACAGTACTAGAAATACAGGAGAAGTCTGTTATTACGCGCATTCCCATATAATGTACTCGTACATGGACTGTTAAACAAAACCGATAAATTATTGTTAAATGTATATTTACGGAAATGTCAGATATTTATTGGCGTCCTGAAGCCTATATAATTTTGTAATTACTATTAATCGATCACAGGAATTTTTTATAACATTTTTGTTTCGAGGCACCCAGTTTAAAAACACATACAAGCACCCACAAGCAACGTTCTCCCTGATTTTTTCATTGTGTGTGCGGCCCGTCAAATTATATGTGCGGGGGGAAAAATGCGATTGCGCAAATATGCATATTCATGAATAGATAAAATTGAGGAGTCAACGTAATGTACCACGAAATCATTAATGACATAATTCATGATGTCTCTATTCGAAATACGTAATATAATACGAGTAAGTATATAATGTTTCCATGTTCCGCACATATCTCAAAGAAAGAAACCTGAAAACTCATCATATAATATCAAATGAAATATATAAATGCGCAAAACAAAAATATGGTTATAAATTCCTTTCTTTGAGATGTGTGCGGAGAATTTTTAACAGCTGTGCGGCTGCACATGCGCACACCGTAAGGGGAACTTTGCCCAGAACAGAGGTAATCAAAATTATCCGGTCGTGACTCAATTTAAAAAGAAAAGATCATGCAAGTATATCATATATCTTTTATTCATACATATTTTTCACAAATGGGGTGCTAGAGCACGACATTGAATAGTTTTTCATAATTAATAAACATTTTTGTAATATTTGTTCATTTTGTTGGCCCTAGGGATTGTACATCGAATATTTTATGTATCCATAAATTTATAAGACTAGAACAATCATAAAACAGAGTTTTATTACATATTATCGTAAATTCCTGTACATCGAATAACATAAACAGTAAGTACAGCAAGTAAATAAAGCAGGAAAACAACCCGACGGGAAAATGGAACATTCCTAAAATTTATTCTTAGAAATAGATTAACCCTCAACCGCGCGCGTGTGCGGTGTTTGGACCGCAAATTTCTAATAGTTTATGAAACTTCCATGTGGGGGTGACACATGACGTTAATGGGTTATGTAATCTTTAGTTACTCTATTCTGTGCTAGATGGCAAGAGCTGTCAACGATCAGTTATGGATTTGATTCTGTGTTCATGTCCAAAGTTGTCGAATACTGTTCCGATGCCATTGCTGTCCAAACACCGCTACGCGCAGACTTGGATAAGTTTGGGGAACGTGTTGTTTTTTTGACTCAATCAAGATAATATTCGTTTTTTATGGTAAAATTTAAATTTAAATACATAAAGAAAAAATCTATAAATTAAAAAAAATTAGTATGAGGTATTTTCTTCTAACCTTTAGAATTAAAAATTGTTTAGACCACTATGTTTTGAATGAACAGAAAATGTGAGAAAAATAAAGATAGTTTGAAAGTTCTTGAATTATGGTCCAAACACGACTGTGCGCGCACTAAGGTTAAACAAATTGGCGCGCGCGGTTGAGGGTTAATGGACAAAATCGGTCTTGAAAATATTTTTTTCAATAAACTTTTTGGAAATGTATGTAAAAAAACTGTTACTATTTCATTACAATGGTTGTCCACGAAAGATTGACAGTAAAAAAAAATATTAGTTAATCTTTTTTTACTTTGGAAAAATTTTCATTGGTTTATCAGTTTTTCTTCAAAAACGATTTAATTAATTGCATTAGGTATTTTAACGATAAATAATAAAAATAAGCACGCTAAAAGAACTATTTCATTCAATAATACTTATTATTTAACAGATTACCTTCATTATTACTTATATTTTTCACTCTCCTTAAAACCTTTTAGATGTATTAATTAGCATTAACAACTAAAAATAACCTTTATAATTTATTAAAAAAGCATGAGAAAATTATGTAATATAGATAAAACATTAAAATTTGATTTTTCTTTTTTCTCCAAACTTTCAAATTGCAATAACTCAAAATGATGTTTTTAGGGTTGGCGACTTTTGCCTGAACGGTGGCGATATGAACAACGAAATGCTGTGATAATTTTGATCAATAATACATGTATATATTTTTACTGAGTAATAGACTTTGAGTATATGACCCCACGATTCATAAGTATGAGTTCATTACTGATCATGATGCTTGGTATGTAGTTGGTGAATAAAAGAATCAGACCAGGAGTGTTAAAAAAGTTGTCAATATTATAATAAATTACCTGGGTGTGTGCTTCTCGCCTTCTTTCTCTATAACTAAGAGCCGATGATTTATTGTCCCCACTATCATCATCGTCCTCTAAAATTTAACAAAATAAACATAAAGAGGACTAATCAAAAATAACAAGACTTAATAAACAAATGAAATATCAACATTTCCTAAGCCAGAAGTAAGTTATGCGTCGCAATGGATTTATAATTTAATCTATCGATATTTGGGGTAGATACGCTAAATAATTATAACATTTTTATTTTTATTTTAACAACATTCTCAAATTAAATGTATGAATCAAGTTTCATAAAAAAATAACCTGAGTTATGAGCAGATGATGTAGGAGTATGTAATGATCCAGTACTGCTACAACGCGAGAAAATGTGATCTCTTTCTGTTGGACTTGAAGGTTCCACTTTTAGCTCTGAAATAAATATTCAAAACAGTGAACAAAAAACTAAAAATATATCAAAGTAAGTAAAAATATGGACAAATAAATGAAAATGTTTACCCTTTGCACTGTCATTGTATGGTGGTTCAGCCATGTTTATAACCTATATTGTCATCAGTGTTTTTATTCTAAATAATCAACTGATCTATCACTTATCACAATAAAACCTTAAACATACGTCAGATAAATCTTATCTGTCAAATGCTTTATTGTGATATCCACTGCTACCAACCTTGTTTGGCTAAAATATATTGTCTTCTGTCACTGGCCAGTGTTTAAATAAAATGAATAGACGAATAATTAATTCACTTACCAGTATAAATTGAGCCAAAGCAACCCATATATACGGTAGTGTTAGTTTAATTATACATAATAATAGCTGATGTTTATTGACAAAAATGTCTTTTAATTTACAATACAATGCAATTTTGACTTATCTAGGTAGATTATGCTAAAGAGTTACTTACAAGTGTCAAAATTCGTTTGAACATTTTTAAAAATTTAAACCATGTCCGCTTCGAAACGCAGCATATGGATCTTCACAATGTGAAGATTGTTTTTGAAAATTATTTATTATACCAGTAATAATTGTCAAACTCAATCGTTTTGGGTTCGTATTCTGGCTACAATACATGTGCAGCACTGCATAGACCTCGAATCCGTAACCCTAGGCTCGTGAGTCAGATGTCACTATCCACTCATCCACGAGGGCAACGAACACCATACTGTGTAGAACTATTTAATATGGTCTCGAAAAATGATTATAGAAATACGTTGTGAAGTCATAAATTATTAACTTTTTACTAGTTGATAGTAATTTTATTGTATTCATATTACATTTTAAAAGAAAAAAGTACAATATTCGATAATCTGCTCGAGATGGAGTCAATGAGACCTTTATTTATTGTAGTATGTGGGTTTTCATAATTGTTTATTATTTTTACAAATTCGCTCAATCATTGTGAGTATATGTCCTGGTTACAAATAAATGAATCAACATTAGAAAAAATTGTGACCAGTTACGGGATTCGAACCCACAATTCTCAAATTGCTAGGCAGATGCGCTGTCCACTCAAGCCTGCTGAGGTTTGTCAAATATTTTTTCCCCAACATTCCAATTGATCCAATGATTTTTTCTCTCACAATTTTTTTGCCTTGTAGGAAGAGCATTTCCCTGAGGAAGACCTTGCACTAATGCGGGTCTATATACAGTCGAACTCTATGCCGTCTCGTGGGTAAAAAAAACAATGTTCACTCAAAAATATATTCATTCCATTCAAATAAGTTTGCTTAAATTTTCAGGGTCGATTCCGGCAACATCTGGGATCTCACGTCTAAAATTTGACCTGGTTCCGCCGTTTCTAAGACACTTCTTTAGTATCGGTGCAACTTTTCGATGCTGCAGTCGATGAATTGCGAACGTGAAGTATAGTCATTTAATATTTGGAAACTTATTGTCAAGTTATTAAACAAACTTGATTATTGTGGCAGTAGTTCTCATTAACAAGATTTTATTTTAATTTTTTATGTAATATTTAATTACATATATTTAATAACATAATTACACAAAAAGTATACTTTTTTCAATATCATTTGAGATGAGGTTCTGTATGGTATGAGTTAGTTGGCCAGATGTGTATGATTTATACTGACAGAACTTAGTTATGCCAAATTGAGTCAAACACATTACTTTTCAATATAGATGACAGTTGTTAAGAGTTCTACAATAAAACCAAATCTTTATTTCACACATTTATTGTTTTAGCTATTAAAAATACTAATATGTTGTATTGTAGTACACAGATAAAAATATGGGAATTAACAGACCTGCTGCAAACCAATCAGTAATCAGTATTATTGGTCTAAGAGAATTGTAATTTCTTGTTCACTTGAGTTTACACTACAAAATTTCGACAAACTATTAAAAAATAGTATATTTGTTCCTTTATTCACGATTAAAAGTGAAACGAAATGTACATTTTAGAAGATGAAAAAAAATTGTCAAGACTGAAATTACCTCATGATTCCACGAAATTTGTTTTTCTAATTATATATCGAATTAAATTGAAAATCATGTTGTCATTCTAAGAAAAATAAAATATCTTAGTTTAACCATTTAAGGATAGATAAAAATTAATTGTAAACATACAGCTAAATCAATATTTACAACGCCTACTACAAACAATCTTAAATGACAGCTAATATTGTACTATTCAGAATAAATTTCACAGTATTGTACTGTTCTATGGGCTCAAGAGCTATGGGTTGCCAGACAATAAAAATGAACACAACACACTGTATTTGAAATGGGGAGGCTACAATTTCAAATATAACCACCCAAAATTATAAAAGTTGGGCAGTTTGAAGTTCCAAAGCATTCCGTACGTGTATTTATATACTTAGTTGCTTTAGTATCTATGGCATAAAAATTAAGTGACAAGGAATACTAATTATTTACACAGGAATTCAATGAAGCGGTGCTATTACCAATACAAAAACATCAACCATAACGGTGAAGTTGTTCTCGGTTTATTGAGATATTTTTTTGCACATTTTCCATAGATTATAAACTCAGCCAAAGTTTCATACCTGTACATGATACACTTATCAAATTTAAAATTTCCGTACAATTATGCACCATCAAATAAACTGTTAATAAAATATCCCAAGAAAATTTACGGGTCATACAGGGTTATTCAAATAAAGTGAATACAGAGCAATTAGATATTCAAAACATATTTATTTGATGGGATATTGCGTGGCTTAATTTAATTTTTGTAGTCCGACGACACAGCCTATCTGAATGAACAAAATATTTAATATGCATAAATATAGGACATTTTAGAGATTTTTTTTATCACAGTACAATTTATTTCTAATAATAGTAATTGCATTATCAATGGCCGGACACGAATGATGAAAATATGAAAGCAATCAGTAGAAAAATACTTCACATTGTTGCTTCAAGAAATTTAGTGATTATTATACTTGCAATTCAGAAGAATTTATGACAGGCTGCGTTACTGTAACAGACTGGACTGAAATGTTCTTTGTAATATCAGAACTGTTATATTAACATAGAGTGAACCGGTGACGTTAATTATAAAGTTACGCTAACGTGGCAGACTATGAAACCGATATGTTGGTTATACCCAATGTTTGCATAATGTTCTGATGTCAAAATCTATGATAATAATTATGTATAACCTACCCTTATAATACAGTCCTGCTACATCCTTTAGATTAAATGACATATTACTCAATAAACAACACCAAATTTCGTGATCAGATACTAATCAAAAGTCCATTCCTGAGCAAAATTGTTTATTTACTATTCAATATGGAGTGTATTAAAGCTGAACTTGTGAATTTTTCAATTGTATTTTTACTAATCTGTCTTTATAAAATGACAACCGGACTGTTGAACCATTAAGTACGATTTACAAAAATATATGGCCAGTTGAAATATTTGAAAGTCAAGACGAATAAATAAATATAGTCAAAGCGTCAGTGCGTATTCTCTATTTGGCATGAAGTACAGACATATAAAAAAATACTATTAATACCTCGTAATTTCACCATTTGAATAAGTTCGTCAAGAAATCATAATATTATGTAATCCTTTTGCAATATACGATTGTTATCAAAAAGATTTTTCAACGTGGCTCATCTTTTCAGTGAATAAACTTTCGTACATATGGTTAGGGGTCGTCCATAAACCACGTAACGTTTTTACTTACTTTTTTTTACCCTCCCCCTCTATGTAACCATTCAGCTTGTACTACAATGTAACTTTCCACATTAAGCAATTAAGTGCCAGAAGTGAGTTAATTCGCACAACTTAAACCGCAGTTTGATAAACAAATTTGGATATTAATGTCGAGATGTGATAATATGGTCTTTTAAAACAGTCGTGATAAAAACACATTTAATATACTTTAAAAAAAATATTTAGGTTAATTTTTTTCTTAAAAATTCACAGCTTGCCAAGTTGTGACGTTATGTTTGGCACAGAAAAGTTTAAAGAGGAATGCTACTTACAATCAACTCCAATCCACTTTTGAGAAGGAAAAGTGTTAGGTAACAATGCAAATTAAATGTAACGCCATGCCATGTAGACGTTGGAGGGTACCCCTCCCTCCCCCTCAACAGCGTTACGTGTTTTGTAGACGACCCCTCATGTACATTTTATTAAAAAAAAATCATTAATTGCCAATAACTGGTTTGTATTTATTGATGATAATACAACCGTAGAAAAAGAAAATTTTAGGAACACAATGTTAGTTTTTGTACATTTCAAATTCTGATACCAAATAGCCGAACTTTAATAAAATTTTAAAACCTCTCGAGTTTCTTCAGGAAGTCGCATTTATTCTGAATCTTTGTAAGCGTGTCAATCAACAATCATATTGCGAATTTCTTACTTGATAATAATTAGAAATGTTTTGTCTTCTTCATACATAAAAATAGTCTCTCGCCATTAATTGTTAGACAAAATAAGGAGCTAAGACAGACGTCGAACAATAATTGAACCTTATCGAAAAAATGTTACAAGAATCAGTGCACGATTAACTCTTATTATAAACACATAGTGAATTTCTATTGTCATGAAATGGCCACACACATCCTGTATGACAATGTTACAAATTTAAGTAATATTTATATAAGGCCCTAAGATGTATTTACAAGACACTCAGTTCTCCACGCTAATAATAATATTACCCCTTGCTTTCAAGGCAGTAAACACCGATATAATTAATCATATAAAAAAAAAATGAGAACACATTTTTACACATGTCCCAGGGATATTTTTACCTTTACATATAGTCGACATGCAGTTGTTAAAATATTTCTTTAACTTAAAAATATATTCTAAATTAAAACAATTTCAGGCAATAAACAGTTCAGGAATAGATGTGGAGTGTGAAATGTATTTTTTTGATTTTAGTTATTTTTTTGCTTCGAAGAGTTAATTTAGAAGAGTGAATATGAGCAAGATTTACATGCCAAAAATATACATTTCTTAAAATTAATTAATCCGTAACATTTGAATCATATTAAAATAATTTTAGATAAATTTACTAACCTAAGGATTGTAGCAAAAGTGCAACGTTGAATTATGAAACTATATACCAAAGTAAAAAAAAGTTTATGCAGAGTGAAACTTAAAAGAACTGATGTCAGATGCTAGCTTTATAATTTAACACACTTATTGTTTAAAATGAAACCGCATCCATTTGAAACATTCATCATCTCCAAAAAACACTGTTTGACATTGAGTTAATTCTTAAAACAGCATAAAAATGGACAAGATTAAAAGCAAATCATAGATACTGTCGGGGGTTGAAAAATGCGTATTTGAGGGGTGTGGTGTAGAAAGTTGGTAACCCACACATAATAGATAGAATTAGATTTTATTCAATTTTTAGCCTATTTATTAACCATTTTACACATCCTCATTAAAATTTTTTGGTGCCTAAAAGTAATCTTGTAACTGCCAACATACTTTTTCAGTATACTTTTAAATAGGAAAGAAACTTTCAACTGTGATTATTACAAAACTGTCTTATTGTGGGTTACCAACTTTTTACACCCCACCCCTCATTATCTATTGTGTTAAAAACTTTACTAATGATGACGAATGGGGAGAAAATTTACTCATTTTATTTCTCGATAATATAAATATCGATGACTGTTCACATTCTTAAAGTTTGTAAAATAAAATAGTAAGCCGTATTGTGACATGGATGTTTCAATCCATTCACATGTGGCTGTGTCTGATCACTACTTTTGTTATCAATAATTAAAACATGGATGAGTATTTAGAAAAATAATATATACCCAATTCTTTACGACATTGATATTGAAAAGTACAATTGGTCATGTTTTGACACCGTGGTTTTATTAAAACATTTGTTGCACGTTAAATTACGTTATAATTGCTGTTATGACGAGTGTAAATCATCTCATGTATGCCATTCCACAGGGGAGACGGTCAAGTGTGAAAATATATCACTCAAAATGACAGCAAGAAATCAATTGATGGACAATGTTTCCTGAATTCTTGCTAGGGTAAATTTTGTACTGAGCAAAATTTGTCACTACTTAATTCAGATAAGTAAATTAAACCTATGAAAAAGGAAATTGTACATGTCAGAGAGTGAGATCATTTAAAAGAAAAATGTTCCATCTAATTTATCAACTAAAAAGCTATTCAAAGGTTTCAACTAATTTGATTACACGAAATAAAAATATTTTGTATTAAAACTGTGTTATTGTTTCAACACAATGGCTTTCCGTCAAGAATTTAAGATAAATAAGATTAATTGACTGTGGTACTAAGTCTGCAAGAATACACCAGTGTTTAAAAAAAACATTTAATGCATATCAATAATAATAAAACTAGCCGACTGTTCTATTTATTACTGGGGCATAATCATACAAATATTAGCAATATAATAAATGACATAGTTTAGTTTGAGGAGTAGTAAAAGCAATAAATAGTATTCTGTACAATGCTACATCACAGTGCGCCACACATTGAATGTGGTTGTAATTAACCTATCCAGGAGTGAGTTTTCTAATAACAGTTGCACAATTGGGTGAGTTTTTTTTATTAATCTAGCTTTAAATTTTCAATTGTATTAAATGTATACAACACTATTATTGTATGTTTATTTGATGCATAAATAATAGATACGAGTATTCAATTTGCTTGGCGGTTGACGTACATATACGTCTATACTTCTTCAAAGCGAATTTTCAACAGACGCATATACGCGTCCATACTCCTGGGCAGGTTAACGTGTGTGAAAATTTCAACTGATTTAAGTAAAATATTAGTTTACACAAAAAATTATACATGTAAAAAAAATAAAAAATGGTACCGCATGTAGATTTAAGAATTTTTAGTGACTTCAAATTTTGAAGCATACTTTATAGTATTTTCAAAGCCTTAAAATCAAAAAACTTTCGCAGTACAGTAAATAAAAAAAAAAAATGTTAATTTTGAGCTTACTAAATGACACAGAAGAGAAACATTATCAAAAGTAATATAATACATAGATTCTTCGCTGTTGGTACCGTATATCCTTCAAATCCTCAAGCTGTTACAATTGACAACTGTTTACAAGTATGCACAATTAAATTTACAGAATAGAGGTTCTGTGAGGTAAACACTGAACTGACACGAGTAAAAAAAAAAAACATTATTTTTACTTTATCAAATTTTATTTCATTTCGAATGTGGGATATGAATATCCTAGTGTTTTTAGGTGAACTAAAAACGTTTCTAAAATAATCCTACATGTTTCAGTTTGAATGTCTTTTAAAATATTAAGATTCCGATTAAAAATGAGCGCAAATAACCGAAAGAGCAAGCATAAAGATATCAATGAAGTACTACACGAAGACAGATGATATATTGTGTAAAAGTAAATTTTGAAAAATGCTCTCAAAAATGCTCTCTAAAAGACACAATCATTACAATAAAAGTGTGATATTTTGGGTTAAATTACATATTTTACTCTGAAGATGAATGAAGTGACAATTTACGGTTTAAAAACATAATTTGAACATCAAAATGACAGTTACAATTACTTGTTATGTACATTCAAATAAAAGAAATTAACGTAATGTTCGACACATTCTCTAAGCAGATTGATAGCTTCAGATGTGCGGTTTTAAAAATTTATCTCATTCAGAATTGAAATCAGATATCAAATAAGTAAAAGTCAAATAAGAGTGGAAAAATTTGACAGCATTCCACAGTTAAATAATATTAATCCATCGCAGGTCCACTTCTATCGAGGACATGTGACGATTCAAGAGATGCAAGAATAGAAAATCTAATGTACATTCCACAATGACCTGTAACACTTTTGTAGAAGGGTAAAAGCGCACGCTGGCCATCGAGTCTCATTATTGCAATATAAATGAGAAACTGTGGACGGTACGCCGTCGCGAGAGAGGTGGGCGATTCAGGGCTTGCGGGGTTTGCTGGAGCGATGAAGACGTCTCTTCTTGTGGTCCGAAGGCGATAAGGCGTCTTCTCCGAGACTGCGCTTGGTAACACCTTCATCGGATGAGGGAGCCTTGCCTTCCGGTACGGCAGGACGGCGAGCCTTAGGCGACCCGGGAGTCTTCCCGGACGACACGGCTTGGGCTTTCGGCGACATGGGATGCTCCAGAATTAAGGCCTCCGCTACTGGCATCGGAGGCGGAGGTGGAGCGGTCGCTGGCAATATTTGTGGCGACGGACCAGCACTTTCCGGAAGAGTTGATGTGGCCCACAGATCAACATTGGAGTCGTCCTGCAATGCAATATTTATTGAAATTATATAAAAGCATATCAATCTTTTAAAATATTCACACGTAAAAATTTAAAATTGATTGATTAAAAGATGACAATATTGACTCATTTACAAAAATGTACAGCCGATCACTACTTTATATTTCAAGCGTCTATTATCAAAACAAGTCATGTCCATTTTTGGATTGACAAGGATTATGG
>JAPMAG010000277.1:1005-14369 GCA_036584685.1 Rhyacophila sp. Rhy_31_5 | reverse complement strand
CACCTTCTTTTTTTACGAGTGATAGTTGTTTAACGGTTTTGGGTTTGTGTCTTGGCTACAAATAGAAAAGAAATAACTAAGTGTCTCGTCCTTAAGGTTACATAAACACAATCGATATATATATATTTAATTATGTTTTCTATAGGAACGCATCAAGATCAAATATTAGAGTTGCTAGGCTGAAAAGATTGCTTACCCCAACATTGTGTATATCAAATAAGCAAATGATTTTGTTTATAATGTTTATTTAATTACAATATCATTTGCTCACGTAACACGTTTATTTTTTTTATTATATTTAAGCGCACAAGTATATATGCTAATGTTTCGTTAATTTTGGGGCATTTGTATTTAATCTTAAAGCGTTTAGTGTGTGAAAAACGAGAAGAGATGCATTTTGAAATTGTATACATAATATGTATATCGTCCGTCTATTCTGCAGGTGTGTAGATTTTTGTTTTAAAGTTTAATGTATAACGTATTGTAAAAAAGCTATATTTATATTCATTAGATACTAGATAGAGAGCTTAACTTTACTTCAGTACTATTCATTTATCTGCGCGCGCGACCTTATGCGTACATCATGTTTATGCATACACAACATGTACGAGTATGTGTGCATGTTGAGACGTACAGGCAAACACAAAACTTATTGTAATTAATCTTTACGGATTATTTTAATCTTACTCTTTTTAATTGAAATAATAACTAAAATAATTCATTACGTATATCCATTGACATGTTTCGATTTTAAATCATTACTAGATAAATGAACAGATACATATTCCAGTTCGCTGCCCTCACCCAAATCAATTGTTAATTATGTTTCCATATCGACCGTGTTTAGATAAAAGGGAGTAACCCTCACAGAACAAATATTACAGGAGGCAACAAAAACGTGTTTTAATTATTTTTAGCCAGTTAAATTAACATCAACTTAAAGTGCATGATGCCCGATAAATTAGTGTTTCATTTTCCCGATCTGATTATTAAGAAACTTATTTAAAAAAATATACGTTTATTGCTTTTTTGTTTCCACACAGACTTAGTAGGTCATTCATTTTTCAAAATCGAATGCTGAATTTCGATAATAATTCGTCATTTTTGGCATAATTCCTTTTGAAAGAACGTGTATTTCGTTGTGTATATGGTGATTCTCAAATAAAAGCACTTTTCAAAAAACTGAGAGTTACGCTCTTTTACCAAAACAGGGTCGATATCATAGTGTCGGTAGTATTTTTCTTCAATTACTTTGACATATCGACAAGTATTAGACCACATTTTTGCAACAATTCGATTTAATCGTTCATTTATCACCCTCATTATTTTTGCCGCAGTCTGTCCTACGTCATGTGATGCAATATGATTTTTCAAACTTACTCAGATATTTTCAATCAGGTTTAATTCAAGGCGGTAAGGTGGCAGACGAATCTCTTGTTTTGATTTCATATTGCAGAAATATGTCATTAATCTTATAATAACAGAAAATTTCCTTTTAAAAAACCATATGGCATTGCAATAGATTCACGAGTCTAACACACTCGTAATTGTAAAATAAAATAATTTAAAAATATATAATTGAATGTAACAGTACTAATTAAAACCAAGTTTTACCTGGCCCCCTAAACATTTTCTCTTCGACAAAGTATTAGACATATTATTTTTGGTATTCCTGTACACATCGAAAAATATACTTAGAAACTGCACCTTTCTAAGTCGAAATTTTACCAGTTAAACCCTTTGTATCTCGAAATTCTTGTTAAGTCGAAAACTCGTTATCTCGAAACATTTAGGACTTCCCTTGAAATTCGAGTTATCGAGATTCCAATGTATATCATACTAGTTGCCCCCACGGGTGAGTGGATACTGATCCGACTCACGAGCCAAGGGATCATGGATTTGAGGCCCATGGTCGCAAATTTTACAAATGTTTATTCATTTGTATTATAGCCAGGGCACGAAACCCGAAACGGTTGAGCTAATAATTAACAACTATTACTCGTAAAAAATGAATATTAAGAAAATCTTCGTGTTACGAAAACCCCATATCGGAGCGTATATGGACAAGGGATGGTCTTTGATTAATTTGAATTAAGCTGGTGAGTCCTTACTTCAGGTGTGGCTAACAAGTCGATTGCGATCGACCGGTCGATCGCGAGGCCAATTTTGGTCGATCGTCGATCGCTCGGAAGTGTATAAACAAAGTATCCATTTCACACCCCTTCTTCCCGATTAGACTACGCATATGACAACAAAAGTCGATCGCGACACACTTTTAAGATAAAAAGTAGTTCTTACACACAGAAAAGTTGGCCACTCCTGCCTTACTTCTTTCATCTGCAGATGCTTTAACACTCTATTGATTTTTAAAGCACATTTTTTTTGCTGTCTAATAAAAGAGATGTAGTTGATTTTGAACCTAACAACGCTGTAAAACACGGACGATTGGTATATATATATTGCTTACAGATGTTCATTGTAATTTTGTAAATGATGCTTTCGACGATTGTATTTTATACTTTGTACATGCAAATTTATCATAGGGATCGACCATAAATCACATAAAGTTTTTTTTTAACATTTTTTACCCTTCCTCCCTCCTTGTAACTCCTCTCGACCCTCTCAAAAGTTGCGTAACTTTCCACCTTAACCAATCAAGTACCAGAAGCGAGTTAACTCGCATTTTTTTAAATTCCACATACGCTCCGATATGGAGCATATGGTATCTTTATAGCATTTTCTTAACTTTCTTTTTTTACGAGTAATAATTGTTAATTATTAGGTCAACCGTTTCGGGTCCGTGTCCTAGCTACAATACAAATGAACAAACATTTGTAAAATTTGCGACCAGCACGGACCTCGAACCCATGACCCTCGGCTCGCGAGTCGGATCACTATCGACTCACACACGAGGGCGACTAAAACATACTGATTAATATATGATCATTTAAATAAAGTCATCATAAAGAAACATTCATTACACTTATAAAAGAAATATTTAGGTTCTATTTTTGCTTAAAAATTTACAGCTTACCGGATTGTGACATTATGTCTGGCAACAGAAAAAGTTAATTAGGAATGTAATTTATAATTAACTCTTATTCACTTTTTGAGAGAGAAAAGTGTTGCGTAAGAATAAAATTTTAATTACCCTCCCCCCTTGTAACGCTATGTTGTTGGTAGTCATCCCTCCCTATCTCCTTAGGAGCGTCACGTGGCTTATGGACGACCCTTATCTTAATAGTGCACGGTCGAGCCATCCTTCGAAATCCACGCGAATAACAAATTACGCAGACAAAATTAAAGTTGTCTTTGACAAAATGTCATCTTAACAATACAATTACAATAATTATTGACAATCTGTAAAGCAATAAAATCCAACTTTATAAAACCAGTTTTTTTTTTAATTTTAAGTAATTAGTTATGTAAAATAGCAGACATCTAAAATTCAATTAAATTTTATTGTTTTTCAATGCAGGAATGCGTATAACAACAGCATCCGTATTAACCGTTGAAATGCCAGAATCAAATTAACTCGCACATCCTAAAACGTAGTTTGCTAAATAAATTTGAATATTTTGAATGATTTAAAATATGGAAACGCGGAGATATGACTGAAATGTCGACCCTGTTTAAGCAAATGGGCTTAGCCGTCAGTATTTTGAAAAGCGATTTTATTTGAGAATCACAACTAAATACACGTTCTTTAAAAAAGAATTAAACCGAAAAAGCTGAATTATTGTCGAAATTTAGGTTTAGATTTTGTAAAAAGAACGCCTTACTGAGTTTGTAATGAAAGTAAAAAAAGCAGTAAGCCTCAATTTCAATGATGTTCTTTCAATAACTCTATTAATTATCAGACCAGAAAAATAAAGCACAACATTTTTGGTCATCATGCATTTCAAGTTTGTGTTAATGTGAATTTTTTTATACTTTTGAAGAACACTTTTTTTATGTCTTCTGTAAAACGTGTTCTGTGAGGGTTAATTTACTTTACTGTAACACGATCGATGTGATCACTAAAAAGAAAGTCATGACAAATAAACATTCAATAATATACTTTTAAAAGAAATGTTAAGGTTCTTTTATTGCTTGAAAATTCAGAGCTTCTTGGGTTGTGACGTTATATCCTTTAAAAAAAAGTTATTAATCAATTTAGAGGCACTACGGCTGTGTACGGATATATCATCCGAGAATATATAAATATTTTTTTTTGTATTTTTATAAATTTTTATCTTAGGGAATATAAATCATAATAAATCAAAATGAAATTGTCGCTCTCGTTAGACTAATGGATAGCGCGTACGCCTAGCAAGTGGGGGTCACGGGTTAAAGGTCCGTGCTGATTGTAAAGTTTTTTTCAAATGTTCATTCATTTGTATTGTAGCTAGGACACGGACCCGAAACTGTTGAACTAATAACTGACGATGATTACTTGTAAAAAAGTGTCAAAAATAATCTTCACATTGTGGAGATCCATATGCTTCGTTTCGGAGCACACATGGTTAAATGAAGACGTATTAAAACGTTTGAACTTGTTTGTTTGTCGGTACTTGTAGCAAATGTAAACACATTATTTGGCACGTTAGTAATATAACAATTTAATAAACGTTAAATTTTTAGGTGGTCACGACAGTAAAACGTTAAGAACCGCTGTGTTAGAGCAACCGGGACTATAAGTCTTGTTGATGTTGTTTTTCAGCATTATAATATATCTAGAAACATTTATTCTGATCAGTCGAATGGTACTTAGTTGATTTAATATGTTTTGCCAGTAATAGAATATTTAATATCAAGTTAATAGGCAGTGACATTTTAATATTACAAAAAAATACATGGAATATGGGTAATCTTGTTTTACCAGACGATTGAGAGTGCGCAAATCTACCAAACTGCATTATTAGGTCAATCCGGACATTTTTCCCATTAACGCTTATTGCCTGTATAATGACGATAATAATATAATATGCATCAAATAAACATTATACAACAACTGTATTGAATAATTTTTTAAAAATTAAAAATTTAAAGCTACATTAATGAAACAACTTACACCTAATTGTGCAACCGTAATTAAAAAACTCATTCTCAGACAAGTTAAAATGGTACCAGTTAATTGATAAAATTTTTCATCTATTCGATGTTGTTCAATTAAGTTATCTAAAAAAGACATTCTCTTGTGTGTTAAGTTTTCCTGAAAATTACAAACCAATAGATCCCCACGTAATATAAGAGATTGTCTATTTCACAACGATTTTCCTCATATAGGCAGGCGTTGACCAGTGGCGGATCCATAAATTGTCCCAGGGGGTGACCATTCAATTTGATACATAATTATGTATGTATTCTATGAAACATAGTAAGCCACACAATTAAAGAGCCCATTTCACAATAAAGTTTTAATAAATTATAAAAATGGAAATTTGAATAGAAATACTAAATTTATTATAGATTCTTTTATTTCAATTCAAACATTAAATTTCAGTTAGATACACGTTAAAGAGAACTACAATATATGTATTTAAATAAAAATCATTTGAAAATTGATGATCTACTTAATTTATTACGGCATCTTTTGATTAGTATATAATAAGATTATTCCCAAACATGCGCC
Organism: Rhyacophila sp. Rhy_31_5; assembly: GCA_036584685.1. Taxonomy (NCBI): domain Eukaryota; kingdom Metazoa; phylum Arthropoda; class Insecta; order Trichoptera; family Rhyacophilidae; genus Rhyacophila; species Rhyacophila sp. Rhy_31_5. The sequence goes on along the minus strand of JAPMAG010000277.1, from coordinate 8,755 downwards.
AATCAGCAAAAGGTGGCAATTTGTCGCAGCTTTTCCTATTTACAACATGTTTAAAAGACCTTGTTTAACGCTGTTTAATTTAGCGCTTTTTCACCTAGGAGCGTATCCTTAGCGATAAGCGATGTCTAACTGTTTACATATCGACCGTTTTTTATATAAAAAGGAGTAATCCCCACAGAAAATTTTTTACAGGATACACAAAAAACGTGTTTTTATGATTTTTTTGTCAAAGTCACATTAACACAAACTTGAAGTACACGATGACCAATAAATTGGTATAAAAAATATAAAATATATATAAAAAAACGCATTAATTGACATTTAACGCTTTTTTTCTTTCCATACACACTTAGTAGATTGTTGTCCCACCAATATTTGCAGCTGCGATCGTGCGCGGCCGCTTTCCTGACACCGCACGAAAGAATCTTTCATTTTATTTACCTCATTTTGACTGCTTTTGAAACAAGTAAAACACTCGAGTAAAGTAAAAAAATAATAAATATAAAATAATGAATTAAGAAATCATTAAATTTCTTTCGGTTCATATAAGTGAAGTCGGGCCGATATCATACACACCACTGCGTGTAACATCGGCCTGTCTTCTCACATGCAACTTACGGGCTTAAGTAATTTTCTCAAATATCAGAGAAGTAGCAGTTTATATTTAATCATAACATTTTTTATCACTATCTTTTAAATTCTATTAAGTATTAAATATACTGTTTCGAATATTTTGCAGTTCAATTTGCGACGAATAAAATTAGTTTTTTTCAGATTTTTTCAGCTCATTTAATGAAGACTTACCTCTAGTAAACGTTTAAACTAAAAAAGCTGTAGTTTTTTCATGTTGAATAAATATCAAAACTTCGTCATGTGGAATAGTTTTATCCCATCAGCATTAATACATATTGTATTTATTGATCTTTTTTACATGCAAAATGCAACACATTAGATTTTTTTTTTGTTATAGTCTTTTTGTTATCGATATAAAATGAAATCTCGTATAAATATGCCCTTTCAGGTGTCTGCAGCTGTCGATAATCTTGCTTACTCATTAGAGTGTGTTAACATAATTTCATATTACAAAGAGTCATAAAATATTTTATTCAAATACAACATTATTTTTCTTTGTGACATTTTTATTGATGATAAAATCAGAAAGACAAACAATTCATACAATACTAAAATCGATAAGAGTAAACTATTATAGTTGACAAACTGTTATATTAAAATTAAAATAAATACAGTAAAACATAAGTGAACGAAAAGAAGATTCCCGTTACCATTTTAATTAAATTTATCAGTTTATTTTTTCGGCATTAACATTACTCTACATGGAAACACCAGTATTTTCATAGATATTATGAAATCTTTCAAAATGAACTAAGATTATAACAGAAAACATTTTAATATATTCATAAATAAGTTACTAAAAATATGTTCGCAATACCGAATCCGTAATATTTTAACAAAACCTAATAATTAACAATATATTCGTAGATTGAAACCACGATTTTTGTATTATGTTTTTATTAAATACTCGTACTTTCGATGAACAATAATTTTTTTCATATTTTTTTTTACTACAATTTGGATAATGAAAAAACGTTTGTTATAAGATTTCAAAAATACACTTGAGACATTAACTTTTAGGCTATTTTTAAACTATAATTTTTTAGAATTTAACAGCTTCATAGAATATAAAGCTTTAAAAATAAATTGCAAAAATAATTGAAAATGTTAAAAATACGTTTTTTTTCTTGGCCATTTGTTGAATTAACCAATCGCACTCGTGGCTAAGTTTGAATCACCACAGTTTGATCAGATACTTCTCGTACTCTGTGAATGTTGTACATTTTACGTTTAATTGTTTATGTTATTAAAAGAAAAATAATTAGATTTTACTTCCATTATTTTTAAGCTGCAAGCTAAATTTATTGCTCTCGTTGAGACGAAGGTAGCATGTTTAAATTAAGTAATTAGCAAAAATTGCACAGGTTTTTAAATGTCTATTTGCAACTAGGACATGGGCCAAATTGGATATTTGATAATTATTATTCAGGAAAAAATGCAGTCAAAGCAATCTTCTTATTACAAATATTGAAATACTCTGTATAGAAGCGGATATACAACAATAAAAAAAAGCTTTTGAAAAATTGTATAAAATTGTAGTGTATAAAATAACCAAACAAACATTTAATACGATTAATGAAATTTACTAATGAAAATTAGTAAAATTTGTTCAGTCGTTTCAATACATATTGGTATGTTTTTTCAATAAAATGAAAAAAAAAACATGTTTGGTATTGTATAGAAAAACGAACGGATTCGGCACAAACATATTATCTGAGGTACAATATATAATATTATGAATTGATAACAAGCAATAAGTAAATATAAAAAATGTTTCCTTATTTTATATGAACTATTTATAATAAAGTGTGAAAATAAATAGGCGTAAGAATATAGATGGCAATCTTACAACGAAATAGAAAATTTATACTTAATACGAGTTTTGCAAAATTAATCAACAAATTATGCAAATACAACATTTGATTTTTGAATCGCTCGTGACACTTTTTCACGCTAAGTGATTTTATGATTTGACATCAAAAAAGTCAAGTGATTCACTTGCAATAAAAATTATCTGCCTGCCAAGACGCATATTTGCGTATACTCAACTCGATTTTAAAATAACTTATTTTAGCTTATTAAACATTTCTATTTCATTCTAAAACGGAACTTTATTAGATTATAAAATTTATTTTTATTTTTTTATGTATCTAATTAAACATTGATATATTTTGCATTGATAAACAATAAAATACTAAACAATTTAGGGTTCGTTTTAATTTGAAACAAAATATATATTCCGCAAGGCAATACTGATTCCGAGAGCAATCAGAGTAAATTACTTAGATAGATACTTTTGCGACTCTGAGTAAATTTGTTGTACAATATTTTACTGCCTTTTCTAACAAATAATTAATCTTGAACTATTCACAAAATAGAAAAAATATAATATATTTATGTGACATACTATCAAATGTTGTTACATCGGTTTTATATTTTTAATTAAATTATAAGTATATTCTTTCATGGGTTGTGCAATATTGGAATTTATGGACATTTTTTTAAGTTCTGACTGTAATTTGATGCATCAGAGTCCTGCCAAAATACTCATTGCACCCATTTTCAAATTACAATGTACATTGTACAAGTAACATTAATATATCTAAAAACGAGTATGTCAATTGGTGCGATAATGTTAAAAACTGTATTGTAAAAGGTAGATAAATTAAGCCCAACATTATATCTAAGGCAGGACAGCTATTTTTTCTATGATGTAAGAAAACGATGACTCGCCAAACTAGTGAATTTGTATATATTTGCAATTTTTTTTATCTAATAGCTGATTTTGGTACATTTATACTTTCCATTTACTTTTAAATAAATATATTTAACTTTAAATTGATAAAAGTTTGTCAATCAAAGAAAGCTTTACAGCTAAAAAGCATTCAGTCATTTTGTTTTCGAAAGCACAGTAAATATTGTTTTGAAACTTATAAATTAAAAACCTTACTTAACGTGTAGCAAAAAATCATATTTTCATCATCTTGGCTTACAACCATTATTTTAAAATAAATATTTTTAACAGTATTTTATTAAGCACCACTATGTCCAGCTTTCAGTAATGAAAATTTTGAAGAAACTGATATCACATTAATACAATGATCGAATATTTATATAAAACGTATTTTTGAGCAAATTAACAGGTGTTCAATGAAAATACAATCTTCATTGTGAAAACTAAAAACGAAATTTCCCTAAAGATAAAATATAAAATATTCCAATCAATCTAACGCAACAATATCGAAAGTATAGTATTTTCAGTGAAATTCAAATACGTACTTTATTGTACTTCAGTAAGAAACAATAAAAAACTTATAAATAATATATAATTGACCCACTTTAGAGTGATATAAGTAAATATTAAGAAATTGTATTACGATGAATTCAAGTACACAACAAATAATATTTCATTATTTTCAATTGAGAATAACTAAAGGGCTCCATTGTTAAATTTGGAATAATATTATTGAAAATATCTCAATATAACGTTGCTAAATATTGTTATTAACTGTTTTAAAATTTATTACGTATTCAAATAAATATTTTTTAAACTTCCATGTTTGCTCCAATATAAAGAATGATATTGAGTCTTAACCGCTTCTTCATCTCCAACCTTTTACCTGAAACACCGCAAACTAATAGCACTGAGCGTCTTATTATTGCATTAACTTTCCACCGCTGAATTTTTCGACAAAAAAGATGTACTGTATTATTTTTTCGTAGCTTTTAGCTATCATAAAAAATCATGAAAATCATTTGTAAAATAAATTAATTAAACAATGAACACTGTGTTATAAATTTTTCGCACGGAGAGGCGTAATATTTAAAACAAATTTGTAAAGTGACGTATTTTAACACTTGTATGAATTAAAACGTAAAAGAATTTATGATTTACAGAAGTCTAAATTTTAGCACTGTAACAAATATTATTGTTTTTTTTTTATATTACTTTATTTTCTACTATTATGTTTTAATTTACAATTCAGTACCTAATAGTACTGCACACTGTCAATTTTGTGGTGAAATTGCCATATTGACATAGTGTAGTATATCTTGCAACGCTTTCACCCGTGATTTACTCAATCACGTTGTAACACTACTAGAAAAAAAATAATAAAAGGAACACTACACTATGTTATATATTATCTGAGGGAAGTAACACCAAAATGACTTTAAACAGCCATAGTGAAAGGGTGTTATTATTGACAAAGTATAGCTTCCCACCCAGGCACAGTTTAGTTACATAAACTGCATATTTAGAAATAAATATTTTTTTTTAATTTGTCAAAATATAATAAATGTTTTTAAACAGTCATTCAATGTTATATAACATATGTATTCCCATAGTTTGGAAAGTTAGTTTTAATTTGAAAATAATCTAGTTTTCCAAATAAATCATAATAAATGGCAAGTCACTTGTTTCGTGTAACATCATTACAAATTACAATCGTACAATAAAATACAATCAAAATAGAAATTTGACCATTAAATTGAAATATTTTTTGCGTCGTTAACACAAAATTTCATCGTTTTTATAAGCTTTTAGAGTCCAAGCTTAAAAATGTATCTGAGACAACTTTCACAACAGCTTTATTTGAAGATACAAAACAAACTATCCTTGATTTTTTTACATCGCGAATAAAATATACCGTATGAAATAAAAATAATAATCCTGACAACACAAATAAATAAAAAAAATAATCTTTACATTTTAAGAACCACAACCGTTTAAATAAATACGCATTATTTATTTATAAACTTAAGAATTGTTAATGGAGAAATAAATACACATATAAAATATATTATTAAGTTTACACTATTTTAAGCGTTGAAATATTTAAGCATACAATGGATAGAAAATTCTTATTGCTTTAAAAACGCGTCTCTTTTGGCATTTGGCTATGCATATTGTTATGGAATATTACAACTTAAAAGTAATTATTCATGTCTTAAGTTAAATTGTTTCTTATTATTATTCACAATCAATACACCATATTTTTTGACCAACGTAACAATGAAATAACACTAAAAATATTTCCCAATACGTCGTATCATGTAATACGGAATCATAGAATCGTAAAATTGTTAACTTCTCAATAATTGAAATAATTTGAGCAATATATGAGGGGTGTATTTTCAAAGTATACTAATACTGCTTCATAAATTGTGGGCAAATGCCAAAAAACTGTTTACAGTGTCATTATAACATATTTTTTGGTATATCGATTAATTTTTGTAGTCTAAAATATAATTTGCAATGAAGATAACAAAAAATATGTAATATCGATGCCGTAAACCGTTTTTTGGCATTTGTTAAATTTTTTTTGAAGCGGAATAAGTTCACTTTGGAAATACACCCCTCATATTATTTAAAACATGTATTATATAACGGGCATTTCTATTTTTTCAAACTAATAAGATATACTTATATTTATATTATGACTTAAATTTTTAAGAATGACGCCGAAAATTTATTGTAAAAATTGTATAGGCCGTGTGAAAAACCATATAAGTCAAGAAATTCAATTTTGATTCCGCACATTTTGTGTGGAAGAACATAAGAAAGATTCGCGAGTTAGGCTGTGGTCTCATTGGAGAGTGTGGCGTGCGAATGAATAACAATCATTGTTATGTTACAAAGATTGTTTGCACGCCACGCTGCACTCCACGCTGGTTACTGAGGCCATAGCGTTAAGTTTCCTCAAAGGATTAGTTTTGATGACCCACTACTAACTTGCCGGTATATGGAACTACGATTGTGCGCAGTCACCTTCCTAACACTTTCACAAATAAAATGTTTTTTTTATCACGTCTGATTTTAAGAATATCCATAGTGTATGGTATCACTATGCACTTAAATGCAACACTAAGTAAAGAGAAAAAATAAATGAAAAATAGTGCTCTTGTCATTGTATCATCTGTGGTATGAGATGCCTTGTGCATCCAAAGCTCGACGAAGATGGATTAGTTTGGAAGTTCTCGAATACATGAGAGCAATAGGAATCTTCTGACACTATATTGCACCCATACTAAAGTCTTGGGATGTTCTTCTTGGGACACTTTGGCACTTTCTTGCAGAGTGTATACATGCGAAAGGGTATGAAGACGTGGTGGGTGGTGGTGGGTTAATTAATTGTAAGCACACAAGTCAAATGCTATTTGGAAAGTGACTTTTTAAATATTCCCATAATCGGCCGTATTCACATTCCTGATTCAGCCAAATAAGCAAAAAAAACGCATAAATATACATAAGTCTGCATTTTCTTTTAGTTTTACTATTTCATACCTTTTTTTAAATTCGTATATGTAAAATTATTATAAACTGCAAAAAAAGAAAAGTTTTCTTTAAAAAAAAATATATATTCACAAAAACAATCTTCATTTTTGACTTATGTGGTTGTTCTCTCGGCCGTTGAATTGTTTTATTATTGATTTATTCAATCCGATGAAAACATAAATGTTGTTTCAAATATACGTGCCAAAAATTTAGGTAAAATAAATACCACATACTATATTTCAGTAATTATTTAGTAAAGGTTTTAACAAATAAATTGTAGACAACACTCAACATTTTCGTTAAAAATACATAGTAAATTTAGGGTATTCAATGTTATTCAAACAATGCAAGCGTTGATCAATAATATAAGCATATTGATATGCCATATTATAAAAAATAAATATTTATGTAAAACACCTATTATAAATTATTTTTTTTAAATTTAAAAAAACTAATATTTTATGAAAATATTTTTGTTAAATGCCATATTTATTTTAAATAACTATAAACTATTTTGATGATATAGGTGATAACACAAATTTTCAACAATACAAGTTTGTGATGACAAATGATTGAATTATTGAAAGATATTGTTGTATACATTTTCCATTATTTTTTTAGAAAAAAATCACCTATACTGATTATAAACGTTTAGACAAAACTTTATAAAATAATATATGAAATAATAATCTTAGTTTGTGAATGTATTTTAGTTCAATGTGTATAAATATCTAACTTGAAATTAATAAAAATGAAACATAATATTTAAGTTATACGTATTAACTGTAGACGCATAATTTGTTTATACATAACGTATAAATAAAAACTATCTACTTACTT